>WOGP01003129.1:0-15620 GCA_015342065.1 Leptinotarsa undecemlineata
AAATAGTTAGCTAGGACAGGGCGCCGTGAAAAAATATTAAACATGTAACTGCGCCGCAGACTACAAAAGATTGGGAACCACTGCATTAGGGTTTTAAAGGTAAAATTTTCGGTTAGGTATATATGAAGTGAATGGTGATGAAGCTGGTCACTTGTTTGAACCGCTTTGTTTCTTTCTCTTACAGTTTTCTTTGTGGATACGAGACAGTGATAAAAATTGTTGAATTTTTGTAAGTTCTAGATTATGTTCAACTTTGTTTCAAACTTTGCAAATTCTCACTTTAGTTTCAGACTTGTTTTTTTTTGGAGATTTTGATTCATGTAATTGAATGTAATTCAATGTAATTGAAGAAATTTTGTTATTAGATTATTTATTTTCTGACTGAAATTTTTAATGTTAAAGTTATCCTTGAAACAGTGATATTGAAAGTGTTATTCAATTCATTGTTAGTTCTCCTACTTTGTTGAACTGGATTTGTGCATAAAAATTTTTCATATTTTTGACATGTTCATTTCAATTTCCCACCTTGTTAATGCTTTTTTTTCTTAATTATAATAAATTAATATTTCAGATGGTAAGGAGGCAGATTCAATGAATGACGAAGAATTGGCCAAATTTGTAGATCCACTTCTGCAAGATATCGACTTAGACCATGATGG
Source organism: Leptinotarsa undecemlineata (assembly GCA_015342065.1). Lineage (NCBI taxonomy): Eukaryota > Metazoa > Arthropoda > Insecta > Coleoptera > Chrysomelidae > Leptinotarsa > Leptinotarsa undecemlineata. Next base: position 660 of record WOGP01003129.1, read on the forward strand.
ATTCATAACTTATATAGAATATAAAAAAACCCAAGAAGTGAGATAAAATGCAAAAATTCATGCCATACAAATATCTCTTGTAGTTCAGGTTCTTTGCCTATTATAAAATATTATTTTAATTTGCTCAAGAGATAATTGTTCGTGCAATGCATTCCAAGGTTGTTCCTTCCATCCATGTCTGTTAAATTATTGTTATTTTATGTTTGAATTTTGTTTATTCTGATTTTTTGTACGTATTAAATGTGATAGGAAAATTTATACAAATTTGAAATACAAACATTTTCGAAGAAGTTGTTTCATTTATGCAAAATAAATAAAAGTTAGGGATTATCACTTATTTATTAAAAAAACTATTTTTTTTTGTAGTTTTAGTGTTATGAATTTTCGATGTTGTTACGTTTTTACCCATGTGTTCCTACGGATTATTTATCTGAAATGTTTGTTTTATTTATTTTGCTCATGTACTATTAATTTATTAGAGATTTTTTGAATAGTTGGCCAAAATAAACAGAATTTGAATACTTATCAAACAAAAACCACGTCTTGTGATTCAAAGTGTTTTCATTCAAAAAACCAAAGAGAATTTCAAAACCAAAACTAACCGGAGTCAAAAACACCCGTGGGTTCATCAATAATTGACTACACTGAATAATCAAACTTAATTTTATTTCACTTGGAATACAACAAACACCAACTGAAAATTTCAACTATTATTTTAATGTCTATCGCCTTTTACTAGATTACTTCGCGTACCGCACTGTAACGTCCACTTCACTGTGTACTTGACTGTCTGAATACTCTTGCAGCCAGTGTTTAAACATCGCAACTTCAAGAGGAAGGTTAAATTTTGATTGCTGGGTGATCAAGAAACGTGTCGAGGTGTTAAAATAACGGTTTGGTGTTGGGACAAAACTCCAGTAATATTCAGTCAATATGAGCAAGAATAAATGGTACCATTTTATTATGGAATATTTCATCCATCGGTATCGGTGGAGAATAAAGCAATACGACAAAAAATATATTTAGGATGGATTGAATCATTTCAAACTAATACAATAAAAGTTTTATTGTATCAGTTTGAAATTGTATAAAAGTTTTATTGTATTAGTTTGAAAATGTCCATGTAGGAGAAAACTGCAGTAACAATAGTTAAAAATAAAAGTGGTAAAAAACTTAGAAAGTTTAACTTTTCATTCTGTATTACATTTGAGAGTTTAAAAATGCTCATAAGTACAGACTTTTTATGTAAAAATCACCTTGTAGAGAATCCACTGTGTAATAATGATGATAAATGCAGTTCAGCAGTATCAACTGAAGGTTTTGCTCGGAAATCTAAAAAAAAAAAACTTGTTTAAAATCTGTTTTTCCGTTAACCAGCTGTCAAGAAACTATTTTCAATTTCATATGTGAACTTTTTGTAATGGAGATGCACAAGTACTGCACAAAAATTCTCGAAATGCTTTCCAAAGAAGAGAGAAGTCTTCAACTTTCCTCTTATCAAATGAACAATTCTCTTCGGGATAGAACCTTCAGGATATGATGGGGAAATCCATATATGTGAGAAATATCCAAAAGTAAAAGGACAAACAACTCGTGAATTTCTGGTACCTATATAGAAAGAAGAATAATCAGTGATTTTTCATCAAATGCTGCTCAATGGTACTCACAACCTTTTGTGTTAGCGAAAAGTTAAAAATATTTGACAAACCATGACAAACATCAATGCAAAATAATTAAATTGGTAAAACTATTTTACTCTATAGTTTTAGAAATACAACTTCACCTGATTTTGAATAATAATAATATGGACTCGAAAATATTTGAACAAAGTATTCTAATAATAATGTTTTATTTAATATGTGTACATATTTCATTATCATAAAAATTCTTAGTCCAAGTTTCCACAAATCAAGCTGAGAACATTGTCCATATGCCTATCGATACACAAACCCTCGTAAGTGTACTGATTTGGACTTTGAATGACATCATCTCTAAACACTTGATAATTGGCACAAAAATACCTTGTGCAAGCATTTTGATACATCCCCTTGTCAATCAGCTCTATTATATAATTAATATCATTTGTCTGTAATCCATCACATTGTAATTTTTGTATTAAGTTTTCTTTATCCCAATGTTTAAAGGGACATCCATGATGCTGTCCAGGTGATGGAGAATATTTTTGGATATTCTCGCAAGTGAATGGTCTGTACTGAATTCTTCCTCCAACCATTCCATACTGGTGTTTGAAAAGATAGGAATATTTGCGCTGATATAAGTCCAGTGTCATAATTTGAGTGAATTCGTTTTTCCAAAACTGCATTGCATTCTCATAAGATAGTCCTGTACACTTCAAGAATATCCCATATTGCATTTTGCTATCATATTTGAGGTGGTGATTATTTCGCAAAGCAAGGTGGATAGTCTTCATGCATAATGGATAATGGTTGTTAGCAACTTCATCTATATTTTTCAAGTTAATATCATCAATAGAGTATAGTTGGTACTCCTTTGGGATGAAAGGTGATATATTTTGCAACAAAAAATTTATATGGTCATCTTTTATTGAAAACATTTTGTTGATCCACTGTAGGTGAATGGAGAACTGGGTTCGTAATCTATCAACTATGCAGTAAATGATATCGGTCTCTGGAAAATATGCAATACCTTTGAGTAAAAATATCTTTTTCAATGCTACTAGTTGTGCAATTTCAGTAAAATATGTTTTGAAGTAAGAAAGACTTTCAAATTTAGCTTCTGTGAAATTTCTGTCCCCCAACAACTTATCTTTCAGAGATTCTTTTTCCTCTGACGATACAGGTAAATATACAAAGCCATTTTCCACTAGGAACTTTTGTAAATCACTTTGATCCATTCGTCTGTATATCAATATGAACCATTGTAGCTCCCATATGATGAAACAGTGCCGAAGTTTATGTGTTCGACAATAACCTGAAACAAACATAGGGAAATTAATCATAAGCAAATGTGAATGAATACAAAACTACTACAGCTCTACTAAAGTGAAGTTGCCACACATGTACACAACGAAAAAAAATAATTCAACACCCCAATTTTCGCTTCTTCAAACATATTATTATGGAAATATCAATTTTAAGTTATCCGACTCTATGAGATAACAGTGGGATAACAAAACTTTTATGAAAATGAATTGGTAAATTCTATATATGGAATAGTACTGCATCAAAAAACTCGAGACTTCGAAAATGATGTGTTTGAAATGGAGAATAAAGATGGTCAAAAATTGAAAGACCAAAAAAATATAGTAAAGAACTGAGAAAACTATAAAATGAAATGAGTTTTTCAATTGAATTAGGCCAATCCTGGTCAAGAAGTAACAGAGAAAATTACACATAAAATGAAGTTAAACAAACAAATAGATTGTGCAAAAGTAAAGAAAATACAGTCAAAACTAGTGATTCTGTTAAAATATTGCTCCTAGGCTATCAATGTGGTCATAAGCTGGGTGATATGTTAAATCGGTGATATATTAAATCGGCATCTTCAAAATCATAATATTTTGTCAATCATTATACCGTTTACTTGCCTGAACAGCATTATCGAAAAATGACCCCATTTGGCAAAAGATTTCACATTACATGGTTCTATAATTATATTAGGAGGATCAAATGACTTTAAGAATAAACAATACCCACTTTTTAAAAACATGAATGGTAAACTCAAAAGCTGTCTACATAAAAATGTGCATGTTACATCAGTTCCTTATTGTATGAGTAATGAGTATAACAAATTAATTTACAAATTCAATTACAAACTGAACGCACATCTATATAAGTTGAATGAATGTTCAAAAGTTTCGTTAATTTTATAGATGTAAATAATGATAAGGATAAATGTTTAACAAAAAATGAATTATCGATTAAGATAGTACAAAATCTTAATTATAATGTAGTTGCTAATGATAATTCAATATTTTTCTCATGTGACCAGGAAAATTTTCCCATGGATACTCCAGAACAAACAGATCTATAGCAAGTGAGAGTGTGAATGTTAATGCTCAGGTTGGGGATGAAAATAAAAATAAATATAGTTGACACATTTTCTATACAGAAAGTCTTTTAGTATATTTATCATAAACTTGTATTACGGATGATATTGCTCTTCATGAAATTATCCATAAATGGATATGAGCTAGTACTTTGTAATTCATCCAGCAGACATACGGAAAGAATTGCCATATATATCAAAAGTAGGTTGAAATTTAAACTAATTTTTAAAGATGTTATTTTAATGAAAATTTGGTTTAAGGTTATCGGGGTTGTTGTAAATATTACAGTATACATAATGTGTGTGGCGTACCATTCTCCCAGATCATCACATGCCAATTTTTCAGCATTCTTGGAAGAAAAACTAGAAGAGATAGTAAATTGTAATTGTGATATTAGGTGATTTCAATCTAAATCTTGAGGGCACAGAGAACACTTACACTCGAGGAAACAAAGATATGATTAAATTCATCGGACTCTATCAATTAGTTGACGATTATACCAGAATCACCATGGATTGATCTTCATCGATCGAATATTTCATAACAAAGTTTTTCAGATCATTGTAATATTTTTAATATCCCTAGGTAATGTCTTTCATACTAAATCAACTTCCACTAGCATATGTTTGAAAGAGTAGGAATACTTCGATGAAATTAAATTCCAACTGCCCCTAATGAATACGTTATGGAATAATGATATTACTGAAACATCCAATTTATTCATCAATAATAGTATTAGATGCTCGGACAATCATGTACCATTCCAACTGTCCCTAATGAATACGTTATGGAATAATGATATTACTGACATTAATGAAACATCCAATTTATTCATCAATAATAGTATTAGATGCTTGGACAATCATATACCATTCAAAAGAAAGCATAATTTCAAATTACAGACGAAATCATGGCAGATCTAAAAAAACGCGATTTTCTTCATAAAAAAATATAAAATAAGTCGTAATTTTTTTACCAAAAAGATACGAATTGAAACTAAGAAGTATTATGAATCAAAGATCAATGAAAATAAAGGAAACAGTAGGCCTATGTGGAAAGCACTGAAAGGTTTAGTAAAGGGAATTAAAAAATAAGAGTTCAAAGGTATAAAGTCCTTACTGACAGTATTGTACCAATAAATGATTATAATCATGTTCTCAGTTATATTATACCAACAAATGAGGTACTTGGGGAATTAGAAACATTGAATACGTGCAAGTTAAAAAAGATATTTTTTCCCTCAAGAAAAATAATGCAGATTATAATGGAATTATTCTGAATATAATAAAGTTGACATTTGAAATACTGGGAAATCGGTTTTTGGACTTGATAAACTCATCTTTAAACACTGGAACATTTCCTGACGGTTGGAAAATTGCCTCCATTGTTCCTATTGAAAAAAATACAAACACCGTTTATGGATCTGATTTTAGGACCATAAATAACCTATCAATTTATGAGAAAATATTGGAAATCACAGTGAAAGATCAATTGATGAAATTCATAGCGAAACATAATATTTTGATTAAAGAACAATCTGGATTTAGGCAATCCCATTCATGTGAAACTGCACTGCAATTTCTAATCTCTTCATGGAAAGTTGACCTATCTAAAAAACGTATTATAGGTGTTGTTTTCTGGGATTTCAAAAGAGCATTTGAGACGGTCAACATTGAGTTACTTTTAATGAAATTAAATAAGTATGGAATAGATTATTAACTATTAAAATGGTTCACAAATTACATTACGTATCGGAAGCGGCTAGTTAAATATAATCAAGTGACATCCAGTACTTCAAATGTAATTTCAGGAGTGCCTCAAGGGTCAGTATTGGGTCCAATGCTATTCTTGCTGTACATAAATGACATTGTGATGCGTGTTGAAAGGTGTAAGATGAAACTGTTTGAATGAGGAACTATCAAATATAAACGAGTGGTTATGTGACAACGGTCTTAAGTTAAATGTTAATAAAACAAAATGAATGTTAATAGGTAGCAAATATCATTCAAGACAACTGCAAGATGAACAGCTATCATTAAATATTTATATTAATAATGTCATCATTGAGAGGGTTATAACTTTCAAATATTTGGGAGTAGTATTAGATCAACAATTGAACCTTAATGCGCACGGTAGTTATTTTCAGAAAAAAATAACTACGAAAATACATCTCTCATATAGGTTGAAAAATAAAATAACTAAATATGCAAAATTAACAATATATAAATCAATAATAGCACCCCACTTTGACTCTTGCAGTACATTGCTCTATTTTGTAAGCAACGAAAATCTTAACAGACTACAGAAGCTTCAAAATGGATCCATGAGGGCAATATTAGGTTGTAATAAACGCACATATGTGAAATACATAAATACATAACTGCCACATTTTTTGTGGATTTAACGTTATCACTGAATGCACCGTTTCTAGACATTTTAACGGCTTGTTGATGAGGGGACATTGAATTTGTGCATATAAAACTTATATGAGTTTTTCTTCCAGGAGTAATATTTTGTCATACAATAAAGTAATCAGTGACTCTTTATCGTTAATGATAATGGTTTTTTTATCTGCATATATTTGCTTGAACAACAAATTTTCATCAGGCAAGTAAACTTTATCTGTCATCAGGATTTTTTTCAAGTTTCTCATCAGTTATCACAGAGAGTTTCTTTTTCATAAGGTGGAACAGTAGCCGATTGGGTTGGCATGAGTGGTTTGTTCCATTTGGCATGAATGGTATTCAATTGACTGTCAGCGGAAACAGTGGTTTGAGTCGAGAGGCCGGACGATCAATCTTCACAGATTATAAACAGAGAGACAGATAAGAAGACTACAGCTTGTAACAGAAAAACACATTTCAGCTCTATTTCATTTTTGAGTTATAATGTTAACTTGGTTTGTGAGGTAGTGACTAATCGTAATCCAGTTTGTTCATCCCCAGAAATATCAATAATAATATTTTGTGAACCCTGTGCTGATTTTTGGGTACTGAAATATTTATAAAAAATATGTAAATAAATATATATGAAAACATTTTATTGTGGTTTTAATATACCAGTAAACTCCAGAATCTCAGCTAGTTATTGCAATTTTATATCACTAATGATCTTTAATATGAATATCAATAATAAAAGTTTCATTATAAATTCCACCATCATTAGAAAATTAATAATTTAAATAATTTTTTTGGTGTTCCTGTTAATAACAACGGAGAAAAACATTCATGCGCTTTTTTTTCAAGAACAAAACATAAGCACTACAGGAAAATCTTTAATCCGCTCTCAGAGAGGTGCCTCTGCGAAAGCGGCGATTCAAATTGGATTTAACTCGCTGTTGATAAAATCCATTTGGAAAAAGGTTCGCAGGAAGTTTATTCCACATAAACGCAATTCTCTAGATGAAAGAGATCCTAAACAGTGAAGTTCGAGATGTACTGAGTTGAACCTCAAGCCACAGTCCGTCGCGTATTCCTGATATGTACTGCTCTTGGTGGAATCAAATGTGCCAAGTCACTTGAACACTTTCCGATGTTCCAGGCTATTAAGGTTGCACATGATATTCAAGCCTCCAATCAGATGAATGGGTCTTTTCTGTATGCAATCTAGCCACTTCAGGGTATGTTTGGGGGCAGAGTTCCATACATGAGAACAATACTCCAAGGAAGGTCTGATCTGAGCTTTATAAAGCATCAAAAGTTGCAAAGAAGTGTACAGTTTTCTGGTTTGGAACAGTATTCCAAGTTTTTGAGAAACAGCCTTTGCAATTCCAGCAACATGATTGTGCCAAGACATATTGCTGTCCATTTTAACTCCCATTTTGTTTCCCAAAGCCATATTGATGATTACTCAAGATGTTGAAGCCTTCCAAATATTTGGGGATATGGTGGTTTACGAGTTTTTCCATGATTTTTGATATCACTGATAGCAAAGCGACTGGTTTATAGTTATTTGTAAGACTTTTCTTGCCCTTTTTTTAGGAATAGGCTGAACTCGAACAAATCTTTCAACTAGAAGGAAAAAACCCCTTTCTTGTAAGACAGGTTGAAAAGTCTGCAAAATACTGCTGGGAGTTCATTTGCGCACTTTTTAAGTATGATAACGGGCATTTCATTAGGGCCAGACGACTTGTTGATATTGAGCTGTTTCAAAATTCGCCTGACTAGACACTGCCAAAGAGTAATTTCCGGCATTGTGGATTTCAGTGTGGGAATAGTGGGTGGTGCCTTCCCCAGAAAATCGACTGTGGAGTGGGACGCAAATTGTTCAGCTAGTAGATTTGCTTTTTCTATGACTGTTGTTGCAATTGAACCATTCGCTTGTATTAGTGGTAGAATTGTGGATTTTGTAAAGTTCTGATTAACAGCTTTAGCTATCAACCAGAAGGATATAGAGCCGTTGGGGTTGGCAAGCAGTTTATCCCTAATTCTCTAATTGTGAAGTTTTTTATTTTTATCTATCCTAAGTTTGCAGCTGTTGTGAGCATTTACAAACCTAGTTCGGTTTTCGGCACTGGGATTTTTGCGCCACTGTCGGTAGGCGAGATTTTTGGAGGCGACAGCATGCACGCAATTTTTGTTGAAACAAGGTTTGCCATTAGAAGGTCGTTTCATTGAAAAAGGAATATATGCATCCATAGATGATAGAAGCAAAAGTTGATGGATCTTTAGAGCTTAAACAAAAATCTAGCAAGGGAAAATTTCGGAAGTGGTCTTGAAGATCCTGCCATTCAGCTGATCTGTAATGCCAAACATTGTTCCCCAAAATTCATCGATAATTCACTCAACATTGAAATGAGTTTGTGTTCAGAAGATCCTAATGGAGACCTTATGGTGACTGTGTAAATTTCTAGATTGGTTTTTAGTTATAAATCCAGAAGACTAGCATAGTCTCCATCATGGTGAGGAATCCTGGTTGGCTCATTATAATCTGAGTAAGTCCGTTGCTTATTGCAAAAGCCTCAGCTTCGTGACCTTGTTCGTCAATGATATTTTAAAATTTGAGACATTCAATATTGTGCACATTGAAGTCACTGACTTGTGTATCACCAGGTGGTCGATAAATTCGGCATATGAATTTGGTGATCTTCTGTGATATTATTTTGAACCACATAACATAAAAATTTTGGGGTTCCAGAGTTTCCTTTCGTTGTCAGAAGAGATCGCTTCTGATAAAAAGAGATATTGCAAAGTTATGTCTGAATCGGGAGTGAAAATCATAACCGGAATATAGAAAATTGGCATGGTTTGATGAAGTAATGACTTTGGTTTCTGTGAGTGCAAGAAAATGAAGACTATTTGATTGCAGATGGTGGTGCACTGAGTTTATATTTGAGCTTTCAAGGTGTCACTATGCTTTGAGGGGAGTAAGGAGTTTAGTTTCGAATGATGTGCTGAAAATAGCATATTTTGGCATGGCTCACTGCTACATAAACTATGGAATACTGATATGGGGTGCTTTCTCACATGCAAGTGAAGTATTCATTATCCAAAAAAAGAAAATGAGATATTTAGAAAAATTTGATTCCAGAACCTATGCTAAACCAATCTTTATAAAATGGAAATAAGTTGAATCATCCCTTGATGATGCTAACTTATCTGAGAAAACAGTCAAATAGAGAGCAGTTTTTCAAAGTTCTGGTGTTTGAGGGAAGGTGATTTCCTCAGATATATTTTGTTTTCTTCATATTATTCAATTAATTACAAAAAGATACAATCTTACCTACACAAACTTAAAAACCAATGAGCTATGTGGTCATCTAGCCTGGCCTGAGAAATTCCAACACAATTTGTTTGATTTAGGAGGATGTCATAGGTATGAAGTTTCCCTACTTTTATGTGAGATTCCATGAAAGTATTCCATTTTCTAGTATTTGGTGTCAGGCTTAGAATTTTTGCCTCTTCCATTAATTTATATAAGGATATCCTTTCATTACACAGTTTTTCCAAAAGTGGGATTGATGACAAACCTTTTGGTGGACTTTTGTACATATTTAAATTAAACTTGTATGGGCCATCTTCCATTTTTGGGAGAAAATTTAATTTTTTGGTATCACTGACCACAGACTTATTTTTGTTTTTCCATTCATGAAATATATTGTATAATTACAACCTAAACTTTCGCTGTACTTCATAAAAATATCTACTAGCAACAAAACATCAAGAATAGTTTTGGCAGATTCATGTATATATAAATAATAAGGTTATATTTCTATGGTTATATTATATAGGTCCAACGGTACAAAGCCCAACGATGTCTTAGGCACAGTATACTTATATACAGTAATCCCACTTTGGGTGATTTTTGGTTGGAATTTTCTACACGCACACCCAGGAATTGCAGTCTCAGGTCTGCGCAAAGACGAGTTCAAGACAGGCACGCAAATTTTCCATAGTTGTCGAATTTCATGGGTTTCACCCACCCAACCTACTGTGGTATATTATTTTACAACTCGTGAAAAAATGTTAAAGGTAGTCTCTTATTCTATCAAATTCTGATTGCAGGAATATTACTGGATGAGGCGTCGGTCCTTAGAAATATTCCACGTATTTTATTCGTATAAAACTGGTATACTTGATAATGGGTCAAAACTCGAAACCGGTCGTATAAATAAAATTTACCAGTGGTATTTAGACAAATTTTTTTTATTCATTTCATTTAAGGGATCATGAATTACTATAAAGTAAACAAGTCATCAATGATACAATTATAATATGTATAGAAGCAATTATATCTTCTCCATGTCTAGCGGAGGCACAAGAGCAACCTCTATAAATATATAAGAAGACAATTAAATTGATAGATGTAGCCGTTACTACGTGGTAGGAGATCATAATGAAAAGGGAAATGAAAATTTCTATGTTTTATACCACTTTTAATTGTAACTAACGTTACTGCAGTTTCGTCTTATATGGACATTTTCAAACTTACTTACACAATGTAAGTGATGAAGTATTTCGATAAAATAGAAGTAACACCGGTGCCAACACGCTGGAGAAAATGAGATCCATCAAACTGGTACGCCAACATAACGAAACAATGAAGATCAATGTGTTTACCGAAAATGAACAAAAAAAAGTTTGTAATGCTAAGCTTCCTAAACATATAAATTGCACGAGTTGCCGGTTCCACTGGACTAGCAATTTCACTGAACAGGAGGACCATATACACACATACTGGGGTCTGGGAAGTAATAAGCGACGAAGAGATTTTATTATTGCAAATGTACAATGTCTTCAGCCGAAACGTAGGAGAGTGTCAAAAGTATATTATTTGTAAAATGCAAGAGGTCGATTCATTGCTAATTTTTTCCGGAAAACACTTTGTATTTCAAATGGCCCTATTGAAACTGCTATCAAGGGTGAAGATTCCGATGGAACAGAAGAGGCAGAATAAACCCGGCAATAAGACGTCGGCAGTGGAATGCGACTCCATGAACTCGGCCATAGAGAATGCTAAAAAAATGAATCGGCGTTCATTATGAATGACTGGATTAACTTTTTTAAGCGAAGTCGTACAAGCAGAAATACCTACAGACAAAAAAAACGAACAAATGCTGAACCAAAAGTACCGTATCAGATACATGAAATAAAATATGAGGATTTTAAGGATCTGCAACTCTTCGCTTATCAACTAATGAAAAATCAAAATCTCAATGAAAATGGTAACATCGTAGCATGGCTGAAAATAAAATGTCTGAAATTTGAAAAAAATTCATCCAACATCTTATACTGCCAGTATGACCACTCCTCAGAATATCGAAAAATTGATATCCGCGGTAAAACCCGACTACGAGAAGATATCTCTGCCGTCCTTTGACTTGACCCAGCTTATAGGCAACTGCTTCCAGTAAGCACACAGAAGAAAGAAGACATTTTTAAGCTGTGCCACAAAGGTTTAATACCGAAAGAGGTTCACCACTGGTATGAATATCTGCCACTAACTGTTGAGGGTGGACCGCTTGCCTAAACCTGATGTAGAAGAAGATGAAAATAACGAATAATGAGTGGTTACAATTATAGTTTCGAATTTTATCCCAAAAAAGCAATAAAAATTTTTTTTATGATATTTCATTCACTGACTACTATGGTTTCAGTAGTCATCTTAAAAGTAAAAATAAACAAGTACATTTTTTTCAAAATTTTCCTCAAAAGACATTACCACTTAGTGAGTGGCTTACCTAGTTGGATAGGGTGGCACAATGGAGTATTATCGAAAAAACATCAGGAATATCAGACGCAAGTTAAAATAGATAAGTGAAATTTATTATTCGTATTTTATTAATTATCCCTTATTTCAAAACTCACTGTTTGTACTTAGTGACTTTCACATTCAAAGTGATGATATTTCGTTGGTAAATGTGATATTCAAATATGGAGAACCACAAACAGTGAATGTTCTCCAAAAGCTAATCTAAAAATTAGGATCCACGAGAAGGATCATCAAATAAATGAGATGCTAGTAATAGTTTTTTGGATTCTAATTTATACCTTGATTGCATTCCTCAATGATTTCTTACAGATTAATATTTATACATTTTAAGAATGCTCTGATACTGAAACTCAATGATATAATTGAACAATATCAGTGTGGATACAGATGAGGTAGAAATGATATCGACCAAAAACAAAATGAAAGAGACACGAGCAGGAAGCTTTGAGCCCGCAAAGTTCCTCTTCGTCGATCGAACGACGTGAATGGTCAAAACATGTTCAAAGCTCTCAGAATAATGGACAAATAATGGACAAAGAAGATATTTCAGATTATAGAAAAAAGTGACCCTGTGAAAGAGGAAAATGTTTTCGTACAATTTCGAGAACTTGCAATACACCTCGTGTACAGAAAAAAAGTGAAAGACACCTTCATCTGAATCCCGAATTGATTAAAGGGTAGATAATATTTTTAATGATTTTTTCTGGAGAAATATTTAATTGCTGATAAACGAGTATACCAGTACAATTTTTTTATAATTATCTTTTCGCAAAGTGTCTACAGGAGTCAGTAAATTTTTGAGGAATATATTTCTCATTACAACATATTTCCGAAAATGCCATTTTTTTCGTAACAATAGTGAGTGGGAGTAGAAAAAATATTTGTTACATTAAAAAGGTGTAGTTTTTAGATCTTCAAAATCTTCCTACAACATTATTTTTCAACGCAGTCAAAAAGGAACTCTGCTAAATCCATATTTCTGTTATATATGAAGTCGTTTGAACCATTTGTCGTTTGGAGTCCACAACATACGATTTACCAACAGAGAATTGAAAGTGTTCAAAATAAATTCGACGAACAATCATCTCGCGAAACCAATATTTTTATAATCAATGAAAATCAGCATCCACTTTTCAAAAAATATTCTCTGTTATCTCTTACAAATATCACTGTTGTGAAAAATATCCAATCACCGTGTTGATTGTCCAAAGTCGATGAAAACATTTCTGTGAATAAGCCTTGCAGATACTTCCAAAACCATGATCTCTTTGTACCCACATTTTGAAAAACCAACTCAGGTAAAAACTTTCCTGTATGCAGAATTGTCAGATCCTCCAATATATACTTATTGCAATGATATTGAAAAACTGAGGTTACCTTTCCTTAGATTCAGAAACTATGTGAAATCAATTATTGTTTACTATTATTTGTCGGTTCTTCTTATATTGTTTATTTATTTTTTTCTCATATTCGTTATCAGAGTATTGTACTTCGCATTTATGAATTGTTTATTCACAATCTTTCATGAAGATATTCTTTTGGTTTATTCTGTTTGTATTTCTAATCATGCAATGAATAATAAAAATAAAACTATTCAGTAAAGTATTGGGAATTAGCAAAGGATAGAAAAAAACTTTTTATCTTAAAAATAAATACCATTGATGAAAAACCATTAACGTTACAGAAAGAAATACAAAAACTATAATGACAAGAAATAACCAAACCAATACTGTCGGTTCGATCTGTCCAGTATATACAAGTATAAAGAGCCGACCTTCATCCTTTCTCCGAAACTGATGTCATTATGATAAAACTTTTCATTTCCCTATCTGAATTTTACGATGAGAGGTTTGTTGTAATGTGACGAAGGAAAGGAAAACCCCTTCGAAGAGAAATATATTCGATCGTTTTCGAGGGATTTGTTAGTATAAACTTGTGGCCCAAACAAGATTGTATTGATGTTAAATTCCACTCAGGCATGAAATTGTGCGGCGATAGCCATCAATGCGAAAACCCTATATGACCGACTGAATGGGATATTACGAATAACTTGTCTCTCCTGATTGTGGAATGTCAGTCGTCAAAAGATATCAAGTTGTATCTTTTCACCTATTCCGAATATTCTACGAGTACGAAAAATGTTTTTAGATGACAAAAATATATGTAAATTCACAAAAATATATTACAGAGCGATTTTTGTCGACTAATTTCGTTGTAGTTTTTCAACTTTTATAATTTCCATTTGAAAAACAATGGAAAAACATAAATAAGTCTCATAATATAACACCAATAGAAGACTGGTATTCTAAATACAATAATTGAAATTTATAGCTGATACTTTAGATTTTATCAATATCTATAAAACAATGATTTCATCACTAAGCTACTAAGTACCTTTTTCTTCCCATCCCTTGAAATAGACAAAAAATCTTCAAAATAGAATCGTCTAGACCGGTCATCAGTTCTAAACCTAAATCTATACAAATTGGTATGTAGACAATTCAACACAATTGAAAAGTACATTTCAAAATATCTCCAAATTCACTACTCAACACCTTGTGATGAGAGAATACAGTATACCAATTACAATATATTTGTTCGAAATATTCTTCAATAGCATTTACCTGTACCATCGTTTCCGTTGATCAGTTCAGCTTTTCTATTCTTTGACAAAATACCCACCTGAAACAAAAGAAAATATTTGAATTCTCTCAATATTG
>WOGP01003130.1:0-15620 GCA_015342065.1 Leptinotarsa undecemlineata
ATATTACGTTAACTGAACTTCAAGCTGAACTTCCCGCTGACGTCTGTCAAGAACCTATACCTGACACGAACTGTACTCCACTCCAAGTTGATGAAAAACAAGTATTGATAGCAATCAGATCATTTCGCACTGGTTCAGTAGGAGGAATAGACTCCCTCAGACCTTTCCATTTACAAGACTTGACATCAAAAAGTTCTGGTTGTAAATGTGAGAAGCTTCTGTCTTCTTTGACTTCCTTGTGTAACTTTTTGCTGAGCGGTCGACTGAATCCCAATATTTGTCCTATTTTGTATGGTGCCTATTTGATAGCATTAAAAAAAAAGATGGTGGCATTCGCCCCATTGCTATTGGTACCATATTTCATCGCCTTGTAGCGAAATTTTCTTGTATTGATGTTTCTAGTTTTTTAGGTAATTCATTTCGTCCTGTTCTATTTGGTTTTGGAACTCCAGGGGAATACGAAGCAGTTGCACATGCTGCACGTCTCTTTTAAAATGAGCACCCCAATACATCTTTTAAAATTTTTGTTCAGCTAGATTATAAAAACTCCTCCAACATGATTCACCGATATATCATTTTACGAAAAACCCACGAAATTATTCCTCATCATTTTCCTTTTATTAAGCAGTGTTATCGATATTCAGCATTTTTCAACTTTGAAAAAAATACTACCTCAACTCAGAGAGGGGTTCAACAAGGTGATCCTCTAAGTCCTGCTCGTTTCTGTCTCACTTTGAATGAACTGACAAAGTATATCAACACCGATTTCAATTGTTGGTACCTAGACGATGGTTCAATTGGTGTTAATATAGATTCGATTCTCCAGGAATTTCAAAAAAATATTTATCTCTCTAATGATGTTGGACTTGAATTAAATTTTGACAAATGTGAAATTTTTGCCCCTTTTCAGATGCTTACAAATCCTTTCACAATGATTTCTCCAAAAATTAAAATTGTTCACAAAACGCACTGGTCTTTATTGGTAGCAACTCTCTCTGTAGAGTCTTTATCACTTTGCCTCACACAGAAAATAGAGTATCTAATTCTGATGTCATCTCGTCTCAATAGTTTTCCTTCCCATATAGCATATTTTCTACTGAAATATTGTTTGGCAATCCCCAAATTTTTGTATACCCTGAGATGCAGTCCAACTTGGATATGTCAAAAGGAGTTACAGGAATTCGATTCCACCTTACGCCAATCTTTATAAGAAATTACCAATAATACATTCGAAGATATCACTTGGAGTCACTCTCCCAGTTTACTCTGGTGGTTTAGGTATTCGTTTAGCCTCATCTCTCTCACTGCCAGCATTTCTTTTCTCTTATAACAGTTCTCGTCATTTGATCAACTCCATTCTTTTCAAACCTTTGTCTGAAATTTCTGATGCGTATTATTTGAATGGTGAAAATAAATGGTTATCTCAAACGAAAAATACCCTTCCCGAAAATAAAAAGTGTCAGAAAGCCTGGGATTATCCAATGATCAATTTGGTTTATAATCAACTTTCTTGAGTCAGCTGAACGTTTCGATATTCAAATGGCTAGACTCCAAGCTGTTATATCCAAAGAATCTGGTGCCTGGCTGAATGCTCTTCCCGTGCATGAATTCTTTGGTACCCTCTTAGATGATGCATCTTTTAAGATTTCGATAGGTCTTCGGTTAGGTTCTTCAATTTGTGTTAGTCATAAATGTAGATGTGGATACACTGTAGAAGAAAATGGTTACCATGGCCTAAGTTGTAAATTTAGTTCTGGCAGATTTTCAAGATATCATTACATTAATGATCCTTCAGTTCTTGAACCCCTTGGTGTTAGTCGAGATGATGGTAAGCGTCCAGACGGGATGAGTCTAATTCCTTGGAAATTTGGAAAACCTCTGGTTTGGGACTTCAACTGCGTGGATACAGTTGCAGCTTCTCATCTTGCCGCTACGTCTAATTCCACTGGTGCAGCTGCAATGACTGCAGAAAAATCAAAATTTCGGAAATACTCCACTTTGCTAGATTCTTTCTGTTTCTTTTCTGTTGCTATTGAAACCTTTGGTGTTTTTGGATCTCATGCTTATGAATTGTTGAAAGAAATGGGTAGAAGAATGATGAATTCTACCAATGACAATCGAACCTATTCATTTTTAATTCAAAGAATCAGTATCGCCATTCAAAGGGGTAATGCCACATCGATATTGGGTACTCTTCCATCTACTCAAAAATCAGATGAAATATTCTTGAACCCACAAATTAAATTGAAATTTCCTACGAACAACGCAAAATTGGGTCAGCAGATTGATCATTGCCCAATTGTCTCAGAAGATGTAGAGGAAAATAAACAAGTTCTGGAATTCTCTTTCTTTCACAAATTCGAAAAAACCACCATGAGTAATTCTGATTCAATTTCAAGAAATTCAACTTCAAATTCTTCATTTTGTTGGTCCAATAATGGGAAGAATTATTGCATCCGTGATTACTGGAATGAAAACAGCAGCAGCGAACGTATCACCAACAGCTGCAACACAAAATTGAATCAGTGATACATTCCTCAGTCAAAACCCTAGGGCTTAATGGGTTGAAAAATATTGGCCACACCTGTTTCATTAACAGTGTAGTCCAATGTTTATCAAATACGAGACGGTTACTGGAATATTTGGAAAAGGATGGTACATGAAAGATATCATTACTAATATTTCTAATACGGATGGTGCTTTAATCAAAGCTTTCGCAGAAGTTACCAAGGAATTGTGGTCAGAACATTCATCTGATAGAGCAGTGAACACAATCTCCTTAAAAAGTCAGATTCAGATTTTTGCCCCTCGATTCATGGGTCATGCGCATCAAGACGCCCATGAGCGGAAAAGCGCAAGAGTCATGTCTGATTTATTAAGTACATATAAAACTCTAAGATTGTAGATAATTTCGTTGGTCAATTAAAATCCACGATGAAGTGCACACATTGTAGAGACTCATCTGTAATCTTTCTGGGATTTGGCACTCCCCATACCAATTTGCCAATTAAATGTATCACAGTACTTGGATTTTTTCACAAGAGAGGAAACTTTGGATGGACATGAAAAACCGACGTGTTCAAGTTGCAAGGAAAGAAGAAAATGCACAAAGTCTCTATCGATGCATAAGTTTCCCCATATTTTAGTCATTCATTTGAAAAAAATGTCTCTAACAGAAATATTTAGAGGCAAGTTGACTGTTGCCATCGAATTTCCTCTAGATGGATTAGATTAGAACAATTATGCAGCAGAAAATGTGACTCTTTGTCGTTATAATCTATATGCACTTTCAAATCACAGTGGGTCTACCTACAGCAGATATTATACAGCATTTTGCAGACATACTTATACTAGCACGTGGCACGAATACAATGATTCACACGTGTCACCAATTTCATCAAAATCGCTTGTGAGTGGAGATGCATACATCATCTTTTATGAAAAGAAGGAAACAAGTTCGCACCTTTGAGAGGTTTGAAATATATTTGTACTGTTGTTTTTTATATTATAATGGGTTAGATGTTACTTATTTAATCCAAGTTATAATTGTTACAAGGAATGTTATATGTTATACCTATTTGTTTGTGAATAGACGCTACTATATGGAAAAAAAAATTCCAGAAATATTCAAAGATATGTCTATTATCACTACATATTATAAAACAAAGTCGCTTCCCGCTCTCTGTCTTTAAGTATGCTTAGTATAGATCTTTAAAACTACGCAACGGATTTTGATGCAGGTACTTAGATAGAGTGACTCAAGAGAAAAGTTTATATATATATAACTTGCATAATATAGTAGAGAAACACTGATAATTTTAGAGGTTTCTAATGTGATGTCCAAAATAAATACTTTTTTGCTCTCACATTGCGGAAGCTGGCTGAACCCTACGAGATAGATGAAACAATGTACCCCAATATTGTACACCTTAAAAAGGTCTACAAAACAGTCTACGGTGGTATGTGTCTATCTCCAAGGGATAACACACAATAACTATTTTTAATCCTCAAGAAATAATCGCTCATTTACAAAGCAATTTTAAGCAATACAACATTATTCCAAATAAATACCTTGAGTACATTGAGCATTTCATATATATCAATATGGCCCTTTAGAGCATGTGATTCAAATGAACGTTCTCCAAGATATTACAGATTTAATATGTGTGATATGGCATCGATTGCACGCGTTTATGTTATGTATATTTATCAGCATTGCACCTGTGCGGAGCTGGGGCGGACCGCTAGTATAATTTTAAAACTAATTATAGTTAAAGGATCACCACCAAGATAAAAAATATTCGCGTACTTAGCTCAACTTCTTTTTATTTGTATTTTTTTTTCGCATCTCAATGATCATATGTTATTGAAATTTTATTCGGTCTACGCGATAGATCAATATACCCTTTGTATAAAAATCATAATTTGAAATTCTAGATAGTCTCTACTTTCGGAAAAAACCTTGCTTCACGTTCACCGACATCAGCAAATCTACTCGAATTTTGTTCTCTTACGGTTCTGCATTGCATATATTTTTCATTATTATACAACTCGTTATTCGAAAATTCTAGAAAAAAATTAAAGCATAGTTGTAGTACGTGGCGGCAACTGAGTTATAAAATTTTAGATCTAATTCTGCAAAAGTTTTGCCTTAGATCGGTGCGATTCAAAATCACCTTAGATTATAAAAATGGAAGCGTAAGCCTAGTACACTGCTTTAAATGATAGAATGAAGCCTGTAATGAAGGTACTCTAGTTATACGATCAGCACGGTTCAAACACTAATGGTTATATAACTCGTGGATTTTCAGTTCATAGAGGGTGAATAAGAATGCAGTCGAATGTTATTGTTATCAATTTATGGGGTTTCTATATCAAAAATGCTATTCAACCTAGCAAAAAGAATAGATCATGATTAAGGTTGAATTAGGGTTACTTTAATGAAATGGATGAAAACACTTTCGAATTTTGTCCTCAATAGTCTGCATAACAAAATAAAATTCACAGTAGAGATCCAACAAAACCAGGGGCTTAACTTCCTAGATTTGAATATTTCAAAGGTTAACAATGGTTATCAATTTATTATCTACCGGGAAAACACCTTCAGACACTGCACAGTTTGATTCTTTCAGTCCAATCTCACATACATTATCTGCCTTCAGAGCTTTCGCTATTCTTTTACCTGAAAAGAACTTCCAGGATGAATTAAAAATAATTAAACAAATTGCGGTAAAGAATCAGGTACCAGTTTCTTCAATAGAAAAAAATAAAATCAGATAAAACTCTTAAAACGCTTACAAGAGAATTATACCCAACTGTCAGAAAACCCAATACATGTAAACATACTAGCATTCATCACTCAGGTAAACTCTCAGAAAATATTCAAAATTACTTTTCTAAATACAAAATAACAACAGCTTTTATAAGTAATACTAATTCAGGTATATATAGAATAGAGTGTGCTGAATGCTCTGCCAGTATATACGTACAGGACAAACCGGTAGAAATTTTGACGTAGATAAGTATCCGTGAGCACGTCTGTTTGGACAAAAAACTACAAGAAGATTGAATTAGGTTAGGTTAGGTTAGGATACCTCTGTGAGGTATCTTGCATAAATGTCTGTCGGATATAATTCAATGTCAAGCGTGTTATCAGCCGAGGTTTCACTTCGGAATATTTATTTTCTTATAAAAATAGGAATATTCATTTGACAAGTTTATAATACGAACATTCGAATATCTCTTATACTATCAATTCCTATTGTTATAACCACCTCACAAAAATAATCAAACCATTTAAAACTATCCAAATAAATATGAAGGTATATAAAAATAAATAAGATTCGACCTTACTGTATGTTATGAACGTAACTCATTTCACATCCAGTGCAAATGCTCGATGGTCCTACAACAAACAGGTATTTTGAATTATAGCAATACAAAATCGAGAATGCATAGTTTTTTCCAGTGGACATGGTTTTATGTTGAGAAACTGCTTCTATACGACCAAATAGTATGATGTATTTTTTTCCAGTGGACATGGTTTTATGTTGAGAAACTGCTTCTACACGACCAAAAAGTATAATGTATCATTCTTAGAGCAGAAATATTATTATGAGTTACAACCTATATTTTGTTGAGGATTCAATCGGGAAACATATAAACATATACATTTAAGTATTACTTGATCGTCAAATGATCTGAAAAAAATATATAAAAGCCTATTTAGTAATTCAGTAAAAATATTGCGAAAAAAAATTTTCTGAATAGATTTTCAATACCAAGTGAGACAGAATGCTATCTTACTATATGTGAAGTTTTTTTCCTTACACCAAAAATTGGGCGATTGGGAAATGCGGTTGGTTAATTCGTTTACGGGCAGATGAGGCGATGACAAATATGTTGTATATCGTTCACTTCAGCCTTGTTCAAGTATATAGTAATACTCTTTAAGGAATTCGATTTTTAGTTATGGTAAATCATCGACTTCATGTGGTATTAGCCTGGAAAGTAGTTTTCTGAAAGGTGTCAGTCCTTTAACCTATAGCGTAGGTACGTTGAGACTGGCCTGAATAAATTGTTGTTTTAGATGATTCGATTTACAGACAATCTCCTAGTATGCCCAGTTACTATGTGTGAAGTTTTTTTCCTTATACAAGAAATTGGGCGATTCAGATATGTGGTTAGTTACTTCGTTTACGGGCAGATGGAGCGATGACAAATATGTTGTTTGTCGTTCGCTTCAGCCTTGTTCAAGGAATGATACTCTGAAAGGAATTCAATTTTTGATTATGGTAGACCATCGACTTCATGTTGATGGGATATATACCGCTCTTGGTGGAATAAAATGTGTCAAGTCACTTGAACACCTCCCGTGAAAGTATCTATAGAAGAGGGACAAATCTCCAACCTTTCTTCGATGTTCCAGACTATCCACGTTGCAAGTAATATTCGCGTATCCAATCAGGCGGATGGATCTTTCCTGAATGAAATCCAGTATCTTCAAGGTATGCTTAGGGGCAGAACTCTATACATGAAAACAATACTCCAAAGAAGGTCTGATCTGGGCTTTATAAAGCATCAAAAGTTGCTGAGGTGTGTACAGTTTTCGGGTTCGAAACAGTGTTCCAAGCTTTTGAGTAGCAGTCTTTGCAATTCCAGCGACATGATTGTGCCAAGACATATTGGTGGTCATTTGAACTCCCAACAAACTTATCGGAGAAGAAAACATCGTGACATCATTATATCCGGTTCGGAGACGTTTATCTTTTTGGAGAAAACCGCCTTTTTGTGGCATTGAACTGAACCTGGTTATTTCCACCCCAATTCAAAATCACTCTAGATCTTCATTTAAGATGAGCAATCGCCTGCTGCTGGTGAAAATGTGCATCCGCAGCTGATGTCCTGGAATTCAAATGGAATGACGAGGCAAGTGTGCTGTCATCAGCAGAGCAATATATTGGATTTTTTAATTTTTCCAATAAATCATTGATATACAACAAAACGAGGGTTGAAGACGATATGGTTCCTTGGGGAATACCAGCGTTGATAGTAAAAGTATCTGAGAGAAATCCATCGACGGCCATTTGCAGAAACATTCTTTCAGGAAGCTCGAGAGCTTTGCACAGAAATGATCCGACAAGTTTGGCCATCAAACCCCCATGCCATACACTGTTAAAGGCCTTAGACATTTCAAAGGAAACAGCTCTAGATTCTCCATGTTCCTCGATTGCGTTATTCCACATATGGGTGACATACGATAGAAGGTCGCCTGTTAATATTTGTTTCCACTCAAGATGTTAAAGCCTTCCCAATATTTGAGAATATGTTGGTTTACAGCTTTCTTCTTGATTTTTGATAGCACTGCTAGCAAAGCGACTGGTCTGTAGTTATTTGGAAGCATTTTCCTGCCCTTTTTGGAAATAGGCTGAACGCGAGCAATCTTCCAACAAGAAGGAAAAACCCTTTATTTGTAAGACAGGTTGAAGAGTCTGCAAAATATTAGTGAGAGTTTATTTGTGCACTTTTCAAGTACGATGACGGACACTCCATCCTTGTTGATATTGAACTGTTTCAAAATTCGCCTGACTGGACATTTTCCGAAAAGTAATCTCCGGCATTGTGGATTCTAGTGTAACAATAGTGCGTGGTGCCTTTCCCAGATAATCGTCAGGGAAATCATGGGAATTATAAGAAATC
Organism: Leptinotarsa undecemlineata; assembly: GCA_015342065.1. Classification (NCBI taxonomy): domain Eukaryota; kingdom Metazoa; phylum Arthropoda; class Insecta; order Coleoptera; family Chrysomelidae; genus Leptinotarsa; species Leptinotarsa undecemlineata. Next base: position 8,200 of record WOGP01003130.1, read on the forward strand.
ATCAACTTCATGTTGATGGTGGACACTATCCTGCACTGACGATAAGCCAAATAGCCCGGAACCGGTCTGCAAGTGTTACCGTCTCAATAATTGGCATCGATTCCAGCAGTTGCATCGCCAGCAGCATATGCAGGAATTACTTTTGTGAAGAATATTGCACTGATACATGTCGTATAATTCAATGCCCTTCGTAGTATTAGCCAGGAAAAAACATGTTTTTTGGTACGTGTCAGTTCGTTAACCTACAGTGTAGGTGAGTTGAGACTAGCCTCAACGAACTGTTCTCTTAGATAATTTGATATTCACAAGTTAGTTGTATCCTTTTAACGAAACGTTAAGAAATATAAATAGACGCTGCTCAATCATCATCATCATTAATAGGCGCATTTTTAATACCCCACTCTTCACAAATGAACCCACACTGGGACAGATATGTTTGTCATGAGTTCATGAGCAATTTCAATATACTTGTTCACAAATTATTTTTTTATGATTCATCAGCTGGAGCTGTGGTTGGTATTCCAGTTCATCAATCGGCGGTACATCAGAGTAACATGCAGCATAGCCATCCATCCTTGGGAGGGAGGAAGGGTCAAGGTAGAAGATTGCCCCCCACTCCTTGTAAACCATCAACATTGCAGCTGAGACCGGGATCAATCAATTTTCCCAAAGTGAATGCATCTCCCACGCATGTGAGTTAAACTTATTAAAAACAGCTATTCACAAATAAACATTTTATTATTAAATTATTGAAATATTAAATTGTTTGTCTTTAAGTTATGAGAATATTGAAACGTGTTTTCTGAATGTAGAAACAGTTTACACAATATCTGCATACCCTAATCGATGTTTAACTTGAATATTTTTTACTAGAATGTTTTATCGGACCTAAAATGTGCATAGTCATGTTTAATGATGAATGTGTAATCCATTATCTTTCTGAATGTAAATCAAAATGGATTTTTCATATAATCGTTATAAAAAGACACAGTAAAGAGTTCGACATCATTATAGATTGAAAGTTTTTGATATTGGGTAGTGAAAAAAATATCTGCAATCTATATACGTTCCAAGACCAAAAAATTTCGTAACTTCAGTAATATTAATTGTACTTACATATTGAAAAGAGAAATGAAAATTTCTATGTTTTATACTTTTAATTGAAACTAACGTTACTGCAGTTTCGTCCTATATGGACATTTTCAAATTTACACAATAAACTAACAATGATTCATTACATTCGCCAATATATGTAATGTAATGAATCATTGTTAGTTCATTGTGTAAGTTTGAAAATGTCCATATATGACGAAACTGTAGTAACGTTAGTTACAATTAAAAAACAGTGGTATAAAACAGAAATTTTCATTTCTCTTTTCATTATGATCTCCTACCACCTAGTAACGGCTACATCTATCAATGTACTTACATATTCTGATAACCATTTGCATACCACCCCATCTCCACCTTGAATGGGAATGCGTACAATTTTCTCTGCATTCACAATCAAAACATTTTTTCACATCAATTCGTAAACTTCTCTGCTAAATTATTCCGTTTCGTTTTATAGATCTTCAAGTCTTCAGAACTATCTGAATCAATTGCCAATATAGTGTCATCTGCATAAAAAACTACAAGATATGAAATAACGGTCAGGTAGATCATTTATGAATAAAAAAAAGCCGACCCAGAATCAACCCCCGTGACGAATTCATAGGTCCATCTAATAACATTCAGAGTGATGCTCTCTGATTTTATATTTTTCTGAGCGCATACATGGTGAGCCAATAAGAATTCCTTGGTCCATTTTGTAGTCATATCGATAAATACTATCTTTTAAAATTATTTTCTCGCATTCTGGCTGATTCAGCCGAGCGTGACGAACCAAAGCTATATTTTTTTTATTAAAACAATGAATTCTTCATTCGATTCCATATTTTTCAGCTCCCTAAAGAATTTTTGTTCTCGAATTTCCATTGCGGCATTGCCAAATTATTCCAGAAAAACTTATTTTGCAGACAATATTTTTTTTAATTCAACACTCGCGTATTTACAACAATTGAGAGCTTTTTTAGGAATAGTTAGTCAACATCACGGGAATCTCAACTTTCGGGAACAATATAAAGGGTGCATAATCCAGCTTTTTCAAATAGAACACTGTATGAAATGTTTCCAACATTCCACTAGATTTTTTATCAGGGTTATGCTATGCGAAAAACGGATATTTTACAAACTATATAAAGTTTTAGTAATTTATTTTAATAGTATGCATTGTTTGTATAACCAAGTGAAGTTATACGTTTTTTACGACATAAAAATAACTTTAATTCACACCATCGTGTCGTATATATTTGAGTTCATTATTCAACGAATAAGGTAACCTCTATGGTTTGATATTTGAAAAAAATATAGAAACTATTATTTTTTGCTCATTCTGGGTTACATTATTGCAACTCCTATAAGGATATTTCATTTCTTCAAGATGAACTACAGCGTATCTTACTCACTAATAATAATAAACTTCATAATATTTTCAAAATATTACTGTAGATGACATTTTCACAGTTTTTCTACAACATGTTGAGTCAATGACATATAAGAATGTTTTTCATTTTCGAGGAAATTTCTGTTTTCTTATTAGTCAGTGGGCTACGCTTTTAGACTGGCAGTAACCAAATGTAAAGAAATGAACTTTAAACGTTCAAGCCAGTCTCGGATATACCTACACAGTAGGTTGAATGGACTGACGCCTATCAGAAAACAACTACTCTTCTGGCTAATACCACGAAGGGCGTTGGATTATATCCGACAGGCGTCAGTCACAGATAATTTCCTACATATGCAATTGGCAATATAACTGAAAGAGTCAACCATCAATTTTGGAATGGGCACACTTGCAAACCGGTTTCGGGCTCATTAGCCACTCATCAGTGCAAGATAGACCATCATCGACCTTGAACGTTCAAAGTTAATTTCTTTAGATTTAGATTTCAATGTGTACTCGGAATGTCTTGATATCAGTAAATGCATGATTATTGATGATACAGAGTGACATGTGATTGTATTGGTTCGACATCAAAATGTCTGTTGAAGAAAATGAGAACAATGACAATTTAATTTCTAGTGCTATATAGTTTATGAAAACAACAACTTTCATCTCTGTCCACACTCTTGCAATATACATATATTAACGAATTACTATGTTTGGGATGATTATCTGTTCTAATTCAACGGAATTACTCATCCCACTCAGAAAGATATCTATTCTTTATTCGATTTTCCTTTAATTTTCACTTCCTAATTCCTAATTTTGCTATCACTCACGAAAAAAATTACTTTTCAAACAGGAGGGTAAGAAAGAGAAAATAAATAAAATGACAATATTGCCAAGCTACACTATAACTTTTCAACCAATAAAAATGCTTATAATCACGACAGAACATAAATTTTGTTTCCACTAGTCACGAAGTGATGATTGATCATTTGGTAAAAGAGAAGCCTTTATTATTATTCATTTGAAATGAATGAAGATCATTACATTTTTGAGAATTTCGTGCTATACTTTGCCAGGTTATATACTGGAAAATTCACGTCAAGTTATACTCGTGATCAAACAAAAATATTTTTGGAGTAAATTAACAAAAAAACTGAACATTATTATTTTTTTTTGTCATTATTACCGGCCAGTTCAATTTTCATAAATTAGTGAGGCTCAACTCAACAGAATGCAGGTGCTTTTAATAATATTCGCGAGTAACACACCAAACCCAACCAAAACAGATAGGAAAGGTTATTTTAAACGATGATACTTGAAACTAAGAATATGGTTTTCATGAATACAGTGTCCATTTCGGAAAAATATTCAAAATAATTCAAGTTTCTTTCTAACTATCATATTTTTATGTTGTTTCAAAATACAAGTTTTCTATCAATCTCATTGCTTTCTGGAAGTATTGCATAAAAGGCGACAATAGTCAGAAAAAGTTTAGTTCTGTCGGTTCTTGGTCGCTTTCTCTTTCAAAAGTCGTTATGCAACTGGAATAGTCATTAAACGATTATAAACTAGAGAGGATTAGATTTCAAATAGATGTTTCCATCAACATGCTACAGCTACAGCTGAATTCATTCGAAACCAGAAGTTTCATTTCTACTTTTCTGTTTTTCATATGTTGATTCTCTTTAAAGGTCCCATGCAGGTCAATGTATTTACATAAATAAATTTTTTCACATATTACGAAATATTAATTTTTTTATCTTGAATATCATGTTTCTAACTTGATAATTACTTTACAGCAACAGCTGCAATCGCATTCAGCTCATGCTACACCGCAGACTCATCCGCATAGTTTTCCAAGAGATAGGGAGCCTCTGAGGGAAATAACTCCTACTGTAACTGCAAATATAAACAACATCAATATTAATCCTGGAACTCGTGACTCAACCGAAACCCCTCTGAGCTTCGAACAAGGTGTAGCTCTAGGAAGAGGAGGAAGAATTTTACCAAGCCCCGTACCAAACGGGTGAGTTGGTTATATCCGGAATATACTCAGATCTATTCCTATTTCAAATCATATATTATAATTACTACATGTTTGAAAAAAATAGTCATTCAATTTGTTACGTGTTCGACTTGAACAAAAAAACTGTTCATGATATTGTTGATTTTTCATTTTGCTACATATAAGTATAATGTTCTGAGGATTTTTTAAATAAAAATTATATATTTATAGTACATAAAAAGTCAATTCTAATGGCATAAAATCTAAATAGTTACCGAACGTTACCGAGGGTTTTTATATGGTATTAACTAGTAAATTTGTTAGTCCCGGTACATTAGTCTTTTATTTAGCTGCTCTGATTGTTTTCCTGAAGACTATGCTATTCAAATTTGATTTTCCCATAGTGTTGTTATGGACATATCCCACACATAAAAATATATTTGGCTTCTAGTCTCAAAACTAACCTTACTCAATTTATTACAGATTCAAGCCAAGACCAAGTGGATCAAGGCATTCTGATTCAGATGATGATGACTGGTGCTAGCATTGGCTTAATACTCTTCACAAGAGTATTGCTTTCCTGTAAATATATTCCGTGTTTCAATGTAAATACCACTGTAAAAACATTACTAGGATTTACGTTTGGGTCACATTATTATAATGCATTTTTTGTAAATAAACTTAAAATAATTCAGTATATTGTTTTCATTTTCAAATAGTGAAAAAATCACTCAGTTACAAAAATATGACTGACAGTAACGCTCATTGTTCTATATTCATTTTGTCACAACCACAATTATGGTCACGAAGTGAATTTTTGTTTAAATGAGTGTTCTGGAACATATTGCGAAGAATCAATCAATGTGTTGAAGCAAAGTTGCGCTTTCAGTGATCAGATTTCCAACTGCTTGTGTTTTTAAAAACTGATTGTTTTTGTTGCAAGAGATTTCCAGTAGGCACCGTCAATATAGTATTTCATATGTTCTACTGCTCGCATTTTGTAGTTTCAAGTTCAATAAGTTGAACTTTAAGTAGGAGTTTCCATCCCAAATCATTCGTTCGTGATTGTACAAGGATGATCCAATATTTGGGGTCTTCTTCCGCAACATTAAAATCCACGTCTCATCAAGAAACTGTCGCTTTTCTCAGTTCGAGTAAGTCGAGGTCAGAACTGAAGAATTCACATGGAAGCTCAAAATACACAGTGTTTTCAACGCCTTATTCTATTGTAGTCGCATGTTGGATATAGAGATGCTTGACAAGTTGCAGGGCCTGTAGCGAGGTACCCGAGATTCCAAAACACTTTCTGTAGGCATATCCAGCGTATGTAGACTACATTAACATAATGCAGACCTGAGAATGCTTCATTACTACCTGAGGCACTTTTACGGTGAGATTGCGGTGCCATAAGTGTCATTACTCAACCACAGGCTGAGTAATGAATGACACCAGCTGAGCCAATCAGCCGTTCAATAACTTTCCATATAGGAAGAAAGGATTACCGACCTGACGGTTCGGAAGATTGAACGGCGGGTACACAAGATGAAGGTTGAGATCAATTTGGCGAGGCAACACGAGCATTGTTTTCAATGTGTGCTGGATCACAGAGCGGCCAACAGGCCTTTCACACCCGCAATGTGGAGAATTATCACCAAATTGAGATGTTTCATCACACTTTGAGTCAAGGTGTGCAGCTGACCAGCAAACAGGTCTGATGGCCGCTGAAATGTAACTGGTGAGACGAGCGGAGAGCACCACGGAAACCTTCAATTTCGCGAAAAACCTTCTCGCTAATTCCATATCAATGAACTGCACCTCCTGATAACCTCGGATGGCATCCGAAGAGTCTTTGTAGGTTTCAAGAACTTTGCTGCTCTAGTCTCAGATGTGTTGTGTTTTATCATTCTCATTCCTCAAGCCGAATATTTGTCGATTTCTAACAAAAACAAACCAATTACATTCTCAAGTTCGTATGATAAGTTGTTCACAAGCATCGTATACAGACGAAAACTCACCGCAGTTAAACGAGTATTTGAACGGATATATGAGCAGAGATGGTCAAAAAGGGGAGTCGTTGGATGTTAAGAGAATCTGATCATCGATGCTCATCGCAAGACTCCATAAGGTGAAAATATAACCCGCCTATGGCCAGAATGGATCATAATCCATCGCGAGGTATTTGATACAACATCGTGTAAGAGCTCATATTGCGTTTGTTCAGATACCTTGTGGCACCCGACAAAATTCCCCTTCTTTTCTGCACCTCACTATTTTCATTATTCGTTGTGCTCAAATTATTCGAACTTATACCAGTGACAACCCCGGGAATCGAAGGTATAAAGATCACTTATATTTGTTTAATATGGGCGATCTCGAACTTCTTGCCTCCGGAGGAAACGACCTTCATCAGTCCTCAAAGATGGTGGCGGAGTTAACGCATGCTACCAGAATGAAATTAGGAATGGACGAATGTGCAACGGTTCATCTGAAAAAATGACGTTGTGGGAATTACGTAGAGAATGTGTAGCTTTCACATGGTGGAAGCATACTGCATCATCTGGTCGGAGAGACGTATATTTACCTCGGTGTAGAACAACGCCACTCAAAAGAGGTAACAGCAGTGAAGAACCCTCTCAGCAGAAAGTATCAGTACCAACTTCGACAGATCTGGTCATCGAAACCGAAGCGAGAAGCCTGATACCCTATGGCACCTGTTGTTAGCATGTTCACTATATGCGGTCTCAGGCTATATTCATCGACATAACGCGACCCTGAAAGTGCTTTACTACCATCTACGGCACTTTTACGGTATTGAGAAGAAACCAGTGTATTACATCAGTTCGGACTTCCATTGTCTAATATAATATAAATTGATTTGAAATCCCTGAAAAAATAAAAAGATTAAACGAAAATAACAATTTT
>WOGP01003131.1:0-15616 GCA_015342065.1 Leptinotarsa undecemlineata
ATCAGGTAATTCATGCCAGTTATTACAACGAAATATTCCTCAATTTATTGTTATTAGAATCTCATATTATATAATCATCTCAATGAAAGATCATACACCGTATTTCTGCTGGTTGCCGCATGATTTACGACCGCTCGCAAAAAAAGCGGCATATTTTACCCACATCAAAGGAGTTACCAGACTCATTAGAATATCTATGGACGACGGTATGAATTTACAAATTATGAGCATATCTTTGACATCTATGGACGATGTCTTTGACAACATAGGGAATATATTACTAGATTCGAATGATGTCTTTTTGTTGGTGGGGGATTTTAAAATTCAGGAAGTAATAAATATAGGCAACAAAGGGGGATTATCCTCAATTGAAGATATCTCTCTCAAGATATCTGAATTGTTTGAATTTAATTAATGCTGTGCAGTACAATAATGTACTAAACGGACTCAATAGATACCTGGATTTAGTAATTAGTAATCATTCCATCAGTTTAGAAAAATGTGATATGCCACTTATGGTAGAGCATGAACACAACCCATTATTATTTTTCAACTTGAAAGTGAACCATAGAAGTGAAAATAACCAACCAAATAAGAATTTTAACCCCAATTTTAATTTAAAAAAAGCTGATTTCAGAAAACTGTATGATATCTTGAAGGAAACATGTTGGGATGAATTGGAAAGTAATAAATATGGATATAAATTCTATAGTACAAAAGTTTTATGATATTTGCAAAGAGTCTTACAGAAGTGCGTCCCTTTGGCTAGAAAATTTAAAAAATTATATCCACCATGGTTTTCAAGAAGAATAATAAAAGATTGAAAAAAAAATGAATTTCGTAGAAAATATAAAAAAATTTTGGTGGTATGTTGCAAAAAATGAATAAATCTCAAATTCCTTCACTGAAACCATGGTGCACAGGGGGGAAACAGTAAAGGGTCATCAAAATATTACAGAAGCTTTCGCAGATAATTACTTGAGCGTATATTCAAAAGATCACGCAGATTATAACACAGAAAATCTTAATGGATTTTTTTCAACGAACTCTTGTTTAAATATAGATTCTGTAAATGATAATATATAACTTAATCTTTCAAACTAGTACTTAACCTACACTATGGAAACGCTCTAAAGTTTGTCCAATATTTAAAAGTGGCACCAGGGAAAATATACAAAACTATCGGCCAGTAGCACTGATTTGTGCATCCAGTGAGCTTTTCGAATCAATTATTCATGAAAAAATGTTAAATCACGTTTATCCATGTCTAAATGAAAAGCAACATGGGATTATTACCTAAAAGGTCCACGATAACTAACCTAACATGTTTTATACTAGAGGCAAATCAAGTTGTCGAAAATAATAGTCAACTAGATATTATTTTCACAGATTTCAGTAAAGCGTTCGACAAGGTTGATCACGAGGTTATGTTGAAAAAACTTTAAACTTTTGGACTGTCAGATCGACTCTTGAAGCTGTCAGCTTCGTATCTTATAGACAGGAAAGAGTATGTAGTTTATAAGGAATGGGAATCAAAGGATTTCTTCATAAGATCTGGTGTACCCCAAGGGTCCAATCTAGGACCACTCTTCTTTTTATAGATGATCTGCCAGAGGTAGTTCAGGACTCGCAATGTGCACTATTCGCGGATCATTTTAAATTATTTTAGGAAAATCAAAAATCAAGAAGATGTGATTCCGCTACAAAATGACGTAGATAGAGTTTACGAGTGGTCCCTGTCAAACCGCCTCACATTTAATGTTGACAAATGCTTTAGTATTTCAATTACTAGGAAAAAACTACGGAATGATTTTCAGTATAAGATAAACAATGTATATTTAGCCAAGAAGACAGAATGTAGAGATTTGAGAGTAACGCTAGATGAAAAATTCACTTTTGATCAACATATGACCGATATTATAAACAGAGCATATATAATGCTTGGCTTCATTATTAGGAATTCATTCAAATTCACAAAAATATCCACATTACTAACACCTTATAATGCATTTGTCCGTAATATACTGGAATATGGAGCAATAATATGGTCTCCTTATTATTCAGGTCATAAAAATGAAATTGAAAAGGTACAGAAAAAAATCATAAGATTTCTACATTACAAAAAACATAGTTAATATATTTTCAATCTTAGTTATCATACTTCCTTGAATGAATTTAAATTCACAACCTTAGATTTAGAAGAAAACTTGCTTTTCTTTTATTTTTCTATAAGCTATTGCATAATAAATCCACACTTGTCAAAAATTTATCTGAATTTCAGTACATACTTCAATAGTAGAAGAAAAGATATATTTGTTTTGCCTAAACCTCGAACCAATCTAGGCTTAAATTCCCCACTATATAATATGTGTTCTCTAGCAAATTGTTTGAGGAATATAGATTTCTTTGTCAAATGTAATGTGAAAACTTTTTTAAAAAAGGTTGAAATTGAGATGTCATCCTAAGAAATTATTACTAATTGTAACTGAGTCAATTTGAATGTAAAAGGTCCATTTGTCATTTTCAACTGAATGTGTCTTCGAATTTGATTTTGATTCAGGTAATTTGGAGTAACTTTAGTTTTAGTCATTGTATTATATTGAGAATGATTATTTAATTAGTTTTTCATATTCTAATCGATTATTAGAACTGCTTGTTCTGTAGATTACTTAATAAATAAAATAAAAAATAATTTTTTCTATCCTATCTATCTATATTATGTTCTATCCGTGGGTGAAAACTGTTTAGAATTAACATATTATTATAAGAAATGATGCTGTATTGCTTAACATCGTTTATAAAAAAGTGAAGAATAAAAATAGGTTAATGTGGGTTATTCCTAAGAGAAAGACATATACCATCGCGGAAATTTAGACCATTTTAAGGTGTACAATACAGTAGAATACAATTTTTAATGTGATTGTAGTACATTTATTTATCTATTCCATAGGGTTTAGCCAGTGTTTGCAATATAACCGCAAAAAAATGTGTTTATTTACGACACCACATTAGGAATCTCTGAAATTTTCAGTGTTAATATACTCTAATAGGCATATTATATACATATAAACTCTTGAACCACTCTATCTATAAAAAACCCGCATCAAAATCCGTTGCGTAGTTTAAAAGATCTAAGCGCGTACATAGGGACAGACAGCGGGAAGCGACTCTGTTTTATACTATGTACCTTTATTACGAAGAATTCGAAAGCTTGAGACCATTAAGTGAAACTCTCATTTTCAAAGATTACAAAAAATAACTGTATAAGCAGTATTCAAAATAAAATAATATCAACTCCAAAACAGTTTTGGGGTTATATAAGCAACTGTAAGAACGAGATCAATATTCAGAATGGTGAAGATATGAGTGACCTTTTTGCTACCTTTTTTCGTAGTGTATGTAAATCATATCATCAAAATTATTTTTCTGTTGATCATTGCAGTAATAATAACTTATTAAGTTCAGTAACTTTCACAACAAAAATCAATTCAATAGATATCAATAAGGGCTACCTCTCATATTGTGTACGCAATTGCTCTTCCAGAATTCTAAATATATGATATTTCATATCATTCTTAGGTTATGAATTATAGAATATCGGTGTACACGGTGACCTCTTGTGTGACGGTTATCGTGTCTTATGAACGTGAACGGATACAGATCTGCTTCTTTTGGTCACGTCGGGTGTTCCGCAGGGGTGACACCTAGGTCCGTTGTTGTTTCTAGTTTTCATAAAAAGACTTAGAAAGTTGTTTCAAATATTAAAAAAAAAATTGTATATGCTTCTGACCTGAAAATGTTCAGAAAAGTAGTCACAAGTGTTAGAGAGAATACTGCAACCGTAAACTTTACACTTAGTACAGTCTTGAGTGTGGTTAACACAGAGTTGACCGTTTAAAAAATCTGGGTATCTGTCTATCTGTTCTTCCGTTAACTAGCTGTCTACTCCATACGAACAACTCTCAAAAGTCGAAACTTCTGCGAATTAAGGACTAACGAGGTCTCACCCTTAAACGTATGATTCCTAAAACGGGTTGGACGATAGGAAGTGAAAATCGATCGTCCGGCTTTGAGCATCGAACCACCGGTTTGCACAGCTGCGGATTGAGTGAGTAGAGCAAACCACCCACGTCATCCCACCAGGCTACCGTCCGACTTCCATTACCATATCGATTATGTCATAAACCCATGTAGGAGCTCTAGGTTTTTTCTGTTAAAATTCTCCAATTGTTAGAATGCGTAATTTGATTAACAAATATTGTGGTAATCTCGATATTTCCTCTAAGTCTTCATTTGCTTTCGAAAGAACTTCCCTGATTATGTTCAAGCAATTACTTTTTGTTTTATAATCATTAGTAGGTTAACAGCTATTCAGGTATTTGTGATACATTGATTGTTCCGACACCAAATAGTTTTTGAACTGTAAAATTTATTCATTCATCAAACGGATGTTTGCATTAACGTTAGTTACAAATTCAAGTCGTAAAAAACAGGAAGTTTTCTCATTTTTTATGAAGATCTTCTACTACGTAAAAGAGGCTACATCCGTCAGTTCACATCATTTTTCTCTCCTTGTGTTGTATGCAAATATCAAGTTGCCTTTGATATTTGCACTCGGATAAATATTTGAGATACTCCATTTCAAAGAGTGTACACCAGAAACAATGAACTTGATTATAATAGATCATGTTCAATTGAAAAATCAAAATGTAAGTTCCAATATATTTTCCTTTCCTAGAATTAAAAATGTACACAAAACACTAACTTAGTGAGTTGAATTTATCATTATCTGAATTAATTACTCCCTATTAACGAATCAACTTCTATCATAATACTTCCTTGTGTTAGGCAGTAACGAGGCATTTTATGCCATGTTCTATTCTGTATTAAGTAGAGAAAATACACCAATTATAATAAAAATATAATGGCTGATTTATTACTAAATTCATGATTTACAGTTTTATATCATATGTAAATGTTAATTCTCGAGTGAATAGAAGTTATGAAGCTTCAAATCCTCTTTGTGACATATGTTAATATTAAAATACTGAAAATTAGTTTCAGAGGTGCAGAAATTTGTTACCAGTCTGTTAGATTATTCGAGCCGTAAACGTAAACTTGCAAACAAAAGTTTCTATTCTTTTTTCCTAGTACTTTCTTTGTCATACACCGACCCAAACTTTACACTGATACAATTTCTCCCACCGGCCATGACTCAGTCCTGTAGCTGCCTATACTTCTTAAAATAGTTCATGAAATAAATATTATCAATATTTCCATGTTCCCGAATATAACGCAACTCTTGCATATTTTTCGCAGATAATTTCATACCTTTCGTAATCGAAGGTTTTTTAAATTTCGCATGGAAAATGTACAATTGGAATTTTGCAAAATTAGTCTATGGAGGTTTCTCATGAGGTCTTCTGAATGTGGTACACTGTTCCTGCTTCATCTTCACTGCCTGAACCACTGTGCATGCTGTTTTCGACGAGTGCATTGGCTTGGGATGTGGGGGTTGAGCAAACCGGCCATCGGATGCCTGGTTCTGTTATTCCCTAACTGAATGGCATCCCAACGATGGCTTAATCCTAAGGTGTGTGTATCCGTGCCTAGAGTATGAATGACACTGAGCCTATCAGCTGTCTCTACGGAACCTTTGAGATACCAGGCGCCCCCTTCGTCGTAGCATCGCATTGTAACGGTAATGCAGGGCTCTGCTGTGATTGACCTTCTTTCCCTAGGTATTCGTGGGACTTTTATGGACAGAGTAAACTCAAAAATTATTTCTGACGTTGAGTCTATAGAGGAGATAGATGGCAAGCTTACGACTCCAACTGACTTCCCTCTAAACTTAGATCAGGAGCGAGTCTACAGAAGAGATGGATGTCGAGTTTACGACTCCAACTAACCTTCCTGTAAATTTAGCTCAGGAGAGAGTCTACAGAGGAGATGGATGTCAAGTTTACGACTCCAAATGACTTCCCTGTAAATTTAGTTCAGGAGCGAGTCTACAGAGAAGATGGATGTCGAGGTATCGACTCCAACTGACCTCCCTGTAAACTTAATTCAGGAGCGAGTCTACAGAGGGCTTGGATGTCAAGTTTACGACTCCAACTGACCTCCCTGTAAATTTAGTTCAGGAGCAAGAGCTTCTCAACTCCTGATCCAACATCTCAACCATAAAAAGATGGTTTGGTGGTGCAACAAGGAAACGACTGAGTCGTCTCCTCAAGAGCGGGGTACCTTATAAAACCGCCTTGCACCAAATTCTTGAGCGGCGTACGCAGAATCTGTCTCGGGTGGGGGAACAAACCCCACATGAGCAGGTTAGCAAACGTTTGCGTTCAAGTGATGATTAACCAAATCCAGAGGCGAAAAATCCCTGCACGGCTGAATCTAAGGTATCATGTGTAGCTGACGTGCAAAAACCCTCATGTGGGAAGGTAGACGTGGGTATCAAGGTTGGAATCTTGGAATCATTAAAAGAGCATATACTTTGTGCCTGCTCCGCTGGGGATCGAATCAGGTCTTTAGAGTTCGGCAGAAACGTACTCTTACCACCTGACCTGAAAGACCACTCGCCATACAAACTAATCGGCTTCGTAAGCTGGGTTTATTTGGCCGAGTGTGAATAGGTGTGAGCCACAATCAACCCTTGCGGGTTTGCGATGATGGGTCGAATAGACCCACTCATTTTGGACGTAACCTAACCTACCAAAAGTTTTTTTTTCTTAACTGCGCAAAAGTGAAACAATGCACCCGAAGTTATGTCTATCAAACACCTTGTGAATGTGGTGAATCCTACAAGAGAAACTGAGAGGCTTTTATTAGTCATTATCCGCAAGCACAAGAATATCAAACGAAGACAGACCAGCAAGTAATTGCACCTCTCAACACATTATCTAGTGGTTTGCAGTACATTTCATCCACGGAGAGGAATAAGCATTTAAACGGAAGGCCAGAGAAGCACTACATAATAAATACACCAATCCAAGATAATCCAAGAAAGGCATGTGAATTATGACAATCTGTAGCATTTGTGTAATTCATTTTGAAATATTTGTTCACTTATCTTTCAATTTGCATTTCTCTTCACTGTATTTATTGTTAATTTTCTTATTATCTTAGCGTAAATTGTGCATTTTCTTTAAAAATCACTTCATTTCTTTATTTACTCAAACAACTTGTTCAGTTTACAAATTATCATTATATTTGTTCATTTTACAAATTATTTTTCGCTTTTTTCACACTATCCTGAGGGCATTTAAAAATATATAGCAATTCAATCAAATATTGGTCACACTGTTCACTGATTCAGTACTTGCCTATAATCATTTTATGGTATATTTCTGCATCTCAACCTATAGTCAAGAAATGTTTTATGTGGTTATTGATATGAATTTCTCTCAGAAGAAATTAGGCTTTCAGGGCTGACATCACCATGAATGAAATCCATTCTGATAGGCCATGGTAGAATAGAAATTGCAGTTCCGAATGTTTCGCCCAGTACTGCGTCAGATATTCTCAGTGGTATACGAGTTGACTGCAAAAACGAAGGTAGTATTAGTATGTCGAAGTCTCTGAAACAATTGTTTCAGAACCAAATAATTCTTGTGATCTCTAAGAACATGGCAATCAAAACTTTCTACTCATACGTATTACATTATGCAAGATCTCCGTGATAGACATTTGTAACTTTGCACACAACATATAAAGGCACAAGAAGTTTCTTTCTAGTTGCATTTGCGATTTTGTAAAACATACTCATTAGTATCAACACGCCTGAGGAAGTTATTGTATAGGGAAACACATGTTTTTTAAACTGTTCTGTGAAAATTTAATTGGATGATCAAGAAATAAATAATTTTTTTATCGACTCCATTCTTCTAGACGTGTTAGAGTATTATTTTTCAATTGTTGAACGTACACAAAAACCCTTAATCTATTTTGCTGTGAATTCTGTCAAAGGTGAGTGTTTTCATAGATATACCAAAGTGAAAAAGTAATCCTGTATGATTGAGCCAGCACATAGGTATTTGAAGGGGATCAAAGGTCATTATTGTAAATACATGTGCCATTATTTGCAGGTAAATATAACCGCTTTTGTTTGGAAATGGTCTAACAATAATTCACTTTATACTCTCTCAATTGCCTATCTGCTAATTTCACGATTCAGAATTAAATTGGTATATCTCTGAGAACAATTTACATTTTCGTTCTTTGAAAAAAATGCAATGGAAAGTTTGTATCACAGTTTGGAAACGAAAGTTTTGACTGAGAATACTATTACTATCTCTTAGTTCTTCAGCCACTAATGTAACTTTTAATAATTGTTGATTGTACAAATAAAAGATTCACATCACTTTCTGCTTGACTTAAATAAAAATAATTTGTAACCGGTTTTGAAAATTTTTCTTCAATTAGTCAGGTAAATGATGAATTGGAGTATGACTAATATATTCATGATTTCTCCCAAACGCTTTAATCCTACCCAGTGCCGTTTTTAGGTTTTCCGGGGTGCTGGGCCCCATAAAAAATGTTTTTTACAAAAACACGTGTTACAAATATTTTTTACATTTTATTTATTACACAGGTTTTTTTCGGGCCTTTCGAATGTTAACTCCTCGATTACATCTTTGAAATCTAAATCTCTAAGGACATCGTTCTCTATACTCTGACAAACATTTTGTTATTCACACGAACTTCTCCTCAGGACCTCGGGGCCCTGGCGGCCCATGCCTTAATACGGCGCTGATCCTACCATAATTTTTACCCATGAAAAACAACTTTAACGTTGATACCATAGTAAATGTCCAATATACTGTTGTTAAATTAATTACAATGGACTTTTTCGAAAAAAAATCCATAAAAAATTTAATACCAAATTCAAGTTTGAATATCAGCTGTTTAGCTTCCAAAATAAGGACTTAGTTGTTTTAATTATTCAATTAAAATATGAAAAAAAATTGCAAGTGTCATTCAATAAAATGAAGCATTTTGTTTTGATATACGTTGTATTCCAAAAAAGACATTCGTTTATAAAATTACATTATTCAATACTTTACATTAAATTAATACTATTTGGGAAAATACGTATTTCTTCTAAAATTTTCACATGAATAATCATAGTTGAAAATTTTTTCTTGCAACAAAAAATGTAATTGTCGAATTTAAAAAAGGGCGACTTTGTGTAAAAAATAGGTAGATCTTTCCCAAAATTATCTATAACTTTTTGATGGAAGCAGTTTTGAAAAAATTATATATGACAATAACAATAAGATAAACAATTTGGCAAAGTAATAATAATCCAACTCACCTCAGAGGAATTCCAAACAACAAGCCAACTTTTGATAAGGTTTAATTTAAAAAATATATGATTTTTTTTTTCAATACTACATTCATTTTTCATTTTCTTACCAAAGTAAGGAATTGGAGGAAAATTACTGGCCAAAAAGTAAATGTTAGTCATTGATAATAAATTTCAGACATTTATCCTATACATTTCTTTTCTGATGCTTTGACAATTCACTAGGTGTATACAATTCATCATCCACTCATTGGATGGTAAACAGAAAATCTGTTTTAAGAGTCATTGCAATACACGAATTTGGCCATTGTCTTTGCATCGAAAAACAATTATATTATTTACTATGCCATAATGACTTTCCTGCTTATAAAAAAAAAATTTCAATTATTTCCGAGAAGCAGAAATGAAAGCCAAATCGACAGAAAACACAAAGAGTATTGGACTTGTAATAAGTCTCTTCATTGCACTGCGATTACTTTTGCATATTTTTAATAGGTTTGGAAAGTAAATGATGCAAATTTACCTCAATTCAACTAAAACGAAATAACATTTTAGTATATTAAAATAATCTATTGAAAATTAATTTTTAAATAAAAACATAAAGTGTAGATGACAAGTTTGAAATGTTGGTATATGCTTCAAATATTTTTTTAAACTATTTCAAGTCACCCCTCGTGAATGAAGCCAAAAATTTGTTCAATACTACATGTAACTTGAACTACTTTGTGAAAGTTTTTATAATAGAAAACATGATTCCCAAAGTATAAATCACTTTTTTGCCTTAAAACATTAAAACCTGATTAAACATAATGATTCGTTTTGATTTCAAAAACCTTTAAAATAATATTGATTTCATTTCAACGGCCAAATTCGGTCATTGCATAAAAATCAGTATAGCACATGGTGGCTCATACAAAACGATTGAAATAAATGAATGAATAGTGCTTTGGAAATGCGACCCCTTCACAAAAACACTAGACTTCTAGAAATCTAGAGCCATACCAGAGAGATCAAATTGATAATTTGTATCATAAATAAATGTTAAAATTCCAGTTGTATGTTTTGTTGTGGATTAATTGAAATTCTGAAAACAAGGGTAAGATTTGTTCTTAAGAATATTTGATATAATGGAAAATAACAGGGAAATTTTATATATTCAAAGTTTTTTATGAATGCTGTTACAGATGTAGGAAATAATCCCTCAAACCATACTTTCTGAATAGGGTTTCTTAGGATTCCCTTTGAGAAAAGTAAAAGAAATTCAAGAGAAGGAAATTGGTGTTGATGTAATTGTTTAGCTAAATGGTTTAAATGTTCAATAGTGGAAAAATTCGATACTGTAGTAAGACATAACCCAATGAAAATGAAGAATATATATAATTGGAAGGTAATTTTATCCTACAATATGAACATAAGAAGATACTGTAAACCAATTGATATATAAAATATCATTATAACGTCTACTATTAAATATACAAATTAACTGAATATACACAACTATTAACTGAATATTTACAACTAGAAACAAGTACATATTTCATATTAATTATGTGATGTCAAAGACCTTTGGACTAGTATGGAAATGAATTCCTTCAGTCTTCCTAAAACAATAATTGTTTCTGATACCTTAACGCTTCCAAATATATATCGCCAGAAGGTATTGTGTGTGTCTCTCAAATGGGCGTTAGGATAGTTAATTGGCAATAAAACCATAATCTGAAGTTGAAATTAATAATCTACTCAGCTGAATTCAGTTCGTTATCCACGAAATTGAAAACTATCTAGAGTTTTCAAAAATTTTGAAGGAGTTTCAAGAGAATATTTGACAAAATTAATAACTATGTTAAGGTATATTAACGACTGACTATTCTCTTTACCTGAATTATAAAATGAAAATGAATGAAAAATGGTAGATGCAATTGCACGGTGCAAATCTGTCTCAATATATTTATTTTTCAATCCATTAATCTGAGTAGAGGTGTTACCAACAATGCCAAACAAATTACAAGCTATCTACTTTGACAAATTGCACATGGCCAGACTGAATCTGCGCTACCCTTACACTTTCCAGCACAGCTCTAGACCATGTTAAAATTACCCCATCAGCTTTCAACCAACATCAATTATTGATCAATTTCCTATACTGTCACCACATTTCTCTTTAACTGGATTATTCATTGACCAAAGATGGAGTCGCAGTTTCGAGTAAGCTATGTAATATATGAGCCACCCTTCGTCATCAACGTTTATTGAATTATGCAAGCTTTCTTTTTATCATTGACCAGCCGAGATCTTGATTTGTATTTAGAGAGAAATTCTAGCTGCTTGGCATTGATGGCGCCTCGCCTCTTCTCTCTGATGAGGTCGACGGCGTCTTCATAGGTGAAGCCCAACTCGATAAGAGCTACAGCAACCATAACGGGCGCCCTACCAAGACCTGAAATATATATATATATATATATATATATATTAATTAATAATTAGTAATTAAGTGATTTCCATTTTCACAATAACCAAAAAATTCGCGCAGTACTACAAAACACAACAACTCAACAAAAACACTTCTCTCATACACCAGAATAGCATTTATCCATATTCCTGATTTTTAATCTTCTCTTGCTCGACACTAAATACTTCCAAACGCCTCTTGGCCAGACTACCCCATTCACATGGTATCCGATAAAAGCAATTTTTGAAGTCGTTGTTCACATTTGGATGTTCAGTTACATGGGGTTGCTGTGAATGGTGTGTCTACGTATAAACGGGGTTTCAATATTGTACTCAAAATTCAATTAACCTTGTCCTCTCCAATAATTCTCTGACTATCATGATTCACGGTGAATTTAATTATTGTTTTCCATCTGATTTAAATTCTATCATCCAGAGCTGTGGATGCAGTATGCAATTCAAAATTAGACCGATGCCAAGGATGTCGAAATGCTTCGATGTCGAAAGTATCCAATTTTGTCTTCGTGATGCTGATAACTATATCTATAACTGAATCAACTTTGTGAGCTGATTATTGGGTTGAATCTGGGGAAATTCTTAGATTGTTTTCAACCATACTTACCAAAATGGATAATTCAAGAGTTTCAGTGGAATGATGAAAATCATGAGGGAATTGAAGACGGCCACGAAAATGATCACCACGATGACTAGATTGTTTATATGTTACAAAATAAAACTTAAAACTAAAATTAAAAGGAGTATATCTTTAAAAAAGTGTAATTTTTGGGGAACGAAGGTTTTGGCTTCACACTTCATCTCTATACAAAAAATGGGGGAATCTTCCAAAGAAAGAAAGAATGCAAATACTTTCAAAATAAACTTTTTACAAAGATGTGTAGATCATTCATGTCAAACCCTGCCTTTACTGTGCATACAATCTACCACCAAATCTCAAGGTCAAATTCCTTGTTCAAGGCAAACTCACGAAGTTCAAATCACGTACTGGAGACTTATTTTTCAAGGTCATTTTGATGACATCAATTATTAGAATGCCATTAATTACGTCATAGTGGTGGGGGAGGCCGAGAACTGGCTGTAATCTCCTACTGGAAGGATCTCACTCCAATCTTAAAAGCGATACTTTTTAGGCAGGTAGAGAATTAGTGATCATTGAAAAAATACGTATTCACATAGTGACATAAGAAAAATGTCAAGAGTTATAATATCTCGCTATATTTATAACGCAACGCAAGACGTACTAATGCAAAAGGACAATAATTATTCTTTTCATAGATCACGCATTGCAACACTTGACAGAAACAAATAGAATTCGTTACAATATTAACAGTCAATTGTTGAAAATAGGAATTCCGTGCTCCGATTAGTTGACCGTAAGGAAAATTCCGCAAGAAATTAAACATACCTTTTGTTATGGATACTTTGGTGCGTTTAGGGAGCAGAATTTATAAATGTATGCACGTTAATCTGGCAATTTATATTTTTAAGAAACAGCTTGCATTGCATTCGCGTTACGTAATCCGTAAACTCAATTAAAATTTCAAAAGGTAATTCATCCTAATTCATATTTCATATTTTACCACATACTAGAGATGATCATAAGCATTCATCCACGAAATTGCCAATTACAATAGTACTAAGTAAAATTAGGAGCTAAAACTAACGATCCTCCTATTGAAGATGGTTTAGTATCTTAAGAATCACAATTACTTCCATATTCTTACCTGCAACGCAGTGAACAGCAACACAAGATTCCGGATTGATATTGTACTGTCTCTTGAGGATGTCAAAGAATTCGTCTATAATCTTCTCGGACGGAGAAGTACCGTCCGGAATGTTCAAGTTGCACACCTGTATTCCGGCCCCCTTAAGAGCCTCTGTATCGTAGGTCGGTTCACAAACCCTGACGACAATTTTGACATTGTGTTTTTTTAGTTCTTTAATGAAAGCGTCCAAGGTGGTGTTCGATGGATTTTTCGTAATCAGGAACTTGAACCCTTTGTGGGTGATCATGGCGTAGTCGGCCATTTTGTGTTTCTGTAACAAGAATTCATATCAACATTTGGAAAACTTAATGTTCAGGAAATTGAAGTTACATGTACAACAATCGTAATAACATACACGTGCAAATATCCCTTTCAACATTGCATTAATTACGTGAAAATCGACAATGTTTATAATGCAATAATATTGTAGTATTTCTACCAGGTGAACCATCAAAGTATACTTGAAATACTATGACAATTAAATAACTCACTGTTGTATCTAAAAATTAATAAATTAAGGCACTGAATCACCTGCAACTTTAGAATGGAAGGGTTGTAAATTGAAGACAAGAATACTGTAGATTTTATCATTAGTATTAACCCAATCAAACCGATATTTCCGGGATACGAGGTCCCAGAAGAACCCAGCCCAACAGAGAAAATACAAAGATGTTGGAAAAAAAAATTTAATTTTCAACATAACCTCCTTGCAGCTCTATACACTTTTCCCAGCGAAATTCAATAAGTTCGATACCATTTTTATAATGACTGTTTTGCTCCTTAAAATAGCCTCAACTGTCGGACATAATTTCTTCATCGTTGAAAAATTTTCGATCACTGGAGTTATTTTTTCAACTTTAGGAACATAAAATAATTTGAGAGGCTGAATCTGGCGAATGAGGTGCATGAGCAATTCGTTAAGTCATTGCGATAATAGATTTGTGACCTGATGCATTGTCTTGATGAAACAACACTTTTTTCAGGTTCATATGTGTCCGTTTTTGCTTGATTTCTTCACTCAAACGTTGCAATACGTTCGCAAAATATTCGCCGTTGATAGTTTTACCTTTTTTTTAAATAGTCAATGAAAATTATCCCACGCGGATCCCAAAAAGGCTGATGCCATGACCTTGCCTGCAGATGAAAAGGCCTTCGCCTTCTTTTGGAGGCGATTCTGCCTTTTGAGTTCACTTTTTTTATGGTTCTTTTGTCTTGGGTGTAATGGACCCATGTTTCATCGATGGTTATGAAACGACGCAAGAATTCTGCTTTATTGTTGTGAAACTTCGCTAAACACTCAATTGAAACATCGTCACGACACTGTTTTTGCTCGAGTGTGAGCAAACGCGGCACCCGTCTTGCACAGAGCTTTCTCATGTCCAAGTTTTCAGATAATATACGATGTACCGCACTTTTTGAAATGCCTACTAAGTCTGTTAGCTCGCTCACTTTCAATCGACGATCATTCCGTACCGCTTTGGGGATTTTCTTCACCGTTTCTGGAGTTTTCACCTCATTTGGTCGACCACTGCAATACTCGTCTTAGCAGCTCATACTGCCTCGTTTAAGCTGTGCTACCAAATATTTTACTGTTATAAACGAAGAAACAGACTCACCGAGTGTAGAATCCAGTACAACTTTCATATTGGTTGGGCTGGGGTCTTTCAAATCAAATTATTGTACCATTTTCTCTATTTTCACGAATTCACCGAAAACGTTCGCCATTGATGGTTGCCAAATAAATACTGAACAACACAACAATACTGAACTTGAAATATATGCTTTATAGATTATGTACTTTCTAATATTGTAATATTTTTCAAACAATTACGGCCATCTCTAGGTCAGATCTGGTACTCCTGGGACCTTCCTATCGATTTAATAGTAATAGCAACAGCAAGTTGCTGTTATTGGTATCTACTGTTACTTAGAGGAGATGTGTTGGAAACAATTTAATACAGTTATAAGTGTCTTCAGTTTATTTTTCATGAGTTATACAGGGTCCTGCAACAGTGGCGCGGTATTCCATATCTCTATATAGGAAGCAGATAGGAATCTAATTTTCTATAATATTACC
>WOGP01003132.1:0-15615 GCA_015342065.1 Leptinotarsa undecemlineata
TTCAGTCACTCAATCAAGTACCTGAATGGTATATATTGGCGAATGTAATGAATCATTGTTAGTTTATTGTGTTAGTTTGAAAATGTCCATATAGGACGAAACTAGCGATAACGTTAGTTACAATTAAAAGTGGTAAAAAACTTAGAAATTTTCATTTCTCTTTTCA
This sequence comes from Leptinotarsa undecemlineata, assembly GCA_015342065.1. Taxonomy (NCBI): domain Eukaryota; kingdom Metazoa; phylum Arthropoda; class Insecta; order Coleoptera; family Chrysomelidae; genus Leptinotarsa; species Leptinotarsa undecemlineata. The sequence goes on from WOGP01003132.1 coordinate 167, forward strand.
TTATGATCTTCTGCCACATAGTAACGGCTACATCCATCAATTTATTAATAATATTTCAGTTCACGGAAAACATCATCTTGTTTGATTTGTTGCAACCCACGCAGAAATTTTCCTCTATTCATACATTAAAAGCCGTAGATGTGACTGGAACCTTTGGTGTTAAAAAAGAAACATTCGAATGGAGCCCAATTCTTGAACTCCAAACATTTTTGTACTTTTTGCACGTTTTTACTATCCAAGTTAGCATCTTCAGAAGTGGAATTGATAATAAACATCAATTAATAAGATGCTAATTTGGTTACTGAAACTTGCATCGAGTACAAGTAAGGTGTATTGGAAATTGACCTCTAATTGAGAGATTTTATTAAGGGGCGGTTATAGTCTGGTATAATCCTCAACTAGGGATTATCTTATATTTGTCAGCATATCTCGTTTGTTGAATATCACCATCCAATTGTTACAAAATCATTCACCACTTCTATCAATAATAACAGCTTTGTTCCATAATACCTCACTGTGTGGAACACGGTAGACATTGAAAAAAAAATCAATCATAAAAATCAGAAACGCAAAAAAATGTTTTCTCTATCAAATATTGTTTGAATTTGTTCTTGAACTTGTATTTGGAGTCGTCTGAATTCAAAATTTGACCAAATTCAGTTTGACATTATGTATGAACTCTCTTGAATAGAAAAATTTATCAATCAGATTAAAAGAAACCATGCTCAACAAGCGACTCGCAAACGTTAGTAACCGAAACTCTCATATAAAAATGCAATTTATTGTAAAAAATGTATTAGTGATACCCACACACAAAGATACATACATACATGCATGTATATATGTGTATCTATAGCAGGGGGTCTCCAAACTTTGAAACCTTCGGGCCATAATGATTTTTTCAGTTTGTTTCAAGGGCCAATTTCCGCCCTTAACTACATTTCTAGACTAGGATAGTCGCAAAGTGCGTGACCTAAGCTAACTTACGATTTTTTTTCATTTCAATTATATTTGTGTATTGTGACACTTAATGATATCTAGGGGCGAGTAGTGGTACTATGTACTATCTTTTTCAGTTACCCGCTAGGTGGCATTAGGCGTAATTAAATATTTGGAATTACCGAGTTGGTTCTAGAAAGTTCTGTTTCTACCTAGTGTATTCCGATCACTTCGAGATGGCAGTAATACATGTATATAAAATGGCTAGCGGCGCAACTGCGAGTTAGTCTGCGTAGGAAAGGCGAAAGAAGCGAAACTGTCTATTGTGAAATAAAGTAACATCCGTCAATAAAAGTATTTAGATTTGACTTATTGTTATTATGTGTTAGTATGGAAAAAAGCGAAAAATCGACAGTGAATGCAGAACGTTCCAAGAAAAATGGAACTTTCAGTATTTTGTGATTGAGTCCAGTAATAAGGCGTTATGTTTAATTTGTAATGAAACCATAGCTGTTCTTAAAGACTATAACATTAAACGACACGATGAATCGAAACATCTTCAAAGTTACTCCAAGTGTATAGGAAGTTTGCGGAAGAAAAAATTTGAAGCTTTGAAACGCGGACTCTAATCTAATATTTGTTTACCAAAGCGAATACTGAACAAGAGTCTGCAACTCGCACCAGCTTTCGTGTGGCTCTTGAAATCGGAAAACGTGGCAAACCATTCACCAATGGAGAAATGATAAAAGAATGCTGGATTGCAGTAGCCGAAGAAATATGCCCCGAAAAGGTAAATTTATTCAAAAGTGTCAGTTTGTCAACAAACACCGTGGTTCGGAGGGTGCAAGACATCGCAGAAAATATATCATCTCAACTATCTGACAAAAATGGACATCATGAGTGGTTTTCTCTAGTATTGGATGAGTCAACGGATGTGTCAGATACTGCTCAGGTGTTGATTTTTTTTCGCGGAGTATGTATGTTTGAAGTATGTATGAAGAACCTCTTGATATTGATAGTATTCACGGCACGACAACTGGGGCAGATATTTTTGAGGGAGTTGAAAATGCCATTAATAAAAAGAACATTCGATGAAGAAATTTGAAATCTATAACAACCGATGGAGTTGAAAATATGTATGGTAAAAATGAATGAGTGGTTGAACTTGTGTCAAAGACTGTAAAAAATGATGGTGGTTCAAAACCATTAATCTTAAATTGCATCATTCATCAAGAGTCCTTGTGCGGAAAATGTTTGGATATGTCTGAAGTTCTAAAACCAGTCAACTCTGTTGTTAACTTCATCAGATCCACTGTGCTGAATCACCGATAATTCCGCAAGTTTATTCAACAGATTGGAGAAAATGATTTACCATATCATACTGCCGTACGCTGGCTTAGTTGCGAAAAATTCCCCAAGTGCTTTTTGAACTTCGAGCAGAGATCAAAATTTTTCAAATGAGAAGTAGCACCCTTTTGCTGATTTAGAAAATAGTGAATGTTTGTGAAAGTTAGCCTTCTATGCAAGGAGAAAACCAACTTCCCCCTGATTTATACACCAGTATCAAATCCATCAGGCAGAATCCATCAGGAGACTGAATTTCCCGTCAATTTTGCAATCGAAACTTTGAGTGCTTTGAAGATGAATTGTTATACTCGTTTTTGAGATTTTGATGTCATTGCGAATGAAATTGAGCTTTTTCAAAATCCTTTTGATTCTGACATTGAAACCCTGGCTCTGGAAGTCCAAATAGAAATTATTGGTTTACGGTGCAGTGATATGCTTAAGAACAAATATCAAAATTCATCTTTGTTGGAATTGAATGAAACCGAGTAATTATCATTCAACTCATCACAGCAATAGGTACAACAATTAGGTTTTCATTGGCTGTCGCGGGCCGGATTTATGACACTGGCGGGCCGGATTTGGCCCGCGGCCTGTAGTTTGGAGACCCCTGGTCTAGAATATCCAAGAAAGGTTGGAGGTTTGTTTCTCTTCTATAGATACATCCACGGGAAGTGTTCAAGTGACTTGACACATTTGATTTCACCAAGAGCGGTACATATCCAGTAAAACTCCACCCTCTTCGCCACGTATGATCCATCCGGTACCGTCCATTCGGACATTCGTCAGATGGATCTGGCATCTTTATATCATCTGTCTTTCGATTTATTCTTGATACTGCTGCTGTCGCTCGCGTTCCTTTCTCTCTTTTATGGCCATTACGGTGTTAGCATACTTCCGGAACTCTCTCCAATTATTATTCTTTGTTACTACAAAGTTTTCAATAGCAAGTGGCTCTCCGATACCAGCCTGAAGGGTCTGTCTTTCTACTGTCCATCTCGGACACAGAAACAGCGTATGTTCAGCGTCGTCTCTTTCACCTTGACAGTAGGCGCACTCAACGCCAGGAGTCCTTCCGATTCGGTGCATGTAGCTGCCGAAGGAGCCATGGCTTGTCAAGAGCTGCGTTGTGAAATAATTAGTTCTCCTATCTTCAAGGAGCATCGAGTCTTTCACCGATGGTACCTTTTTTTTTGTCCACTGGGCTATTTCATGGTTGTTGTTCCACCTCTCCTGCCATTTGTCCATAGTTATTTCCCTCGCCCTTCTCCTGCGTGCTGCTAACGCCTCCTCTCCAGTCCTCTCGTGGATGTACTTCCTCTCCGCAGCAAGAAGGTCTATAGGAATCATGCCTGCTACGACCTGTGCCGCTTCTGCAGACACTGTTCTGTATGCAGATATGATCCATACTAGGCTCTTTCTCTCGGTCTTGATCAGGATTTGCCTGTACTTCTCCATCCTCATGACTGGGTACCAAATCGGTGCATCGTACAGTAGAATGAACTGTACCACTCCTCCTAGTACTGCCCTCTTGCTGCTATCAGATCCCCTAATGTTCGGCATCAGTCTTGCTAGGCATGCTGCTCTGTTTTCAGCTTTTTTGGCCGCTGCTATTACATGGGTTCCATAAAGTCTGCCGCTGTCGACAATTATCCCCAGGTATTTGAGGGTTTTTTGGGAGTTATTACGGTTCCAAGCCGAAAGGTTATGTCATCCCGCTTCCTCTTTCCCTTCAGTATTACGGCTTCACCCTTTTCCGGTGCTAGCCTCAGCTTGTGGATGCGATGAAGCTCTCAATCTCTCGTAGGCTCCGTTCCGTTTTCCTGATAAGGTCTTGTTCGCCTTTTCCCTTAGTTATATGAGCGAGATCGTCGGCAAAGCCAATGGTCTTGGCACCTTTAGGAAGGTTTAGTCTGAGCACTCCGTCATACAGAATATTCCACAAGAGCGGCCCTAAGATCGACCCCTGTGGGACTCCTACGTGGACTTCTCTGGGTTTGTCCCGCTCTACCTTTATCGTTCTGTTTCGCAAATACGATTTCAGTATATTGACCAGGTATCCAGAAACGCCCATGCTGTCGACCTTCTCTATAATGAGCCACCAGTCTGCAGAGTTGAAGGCATTCTCCACGTCCAATGTCACCAGTACACACCACTTCTCCCTACATCCCGCTGCGAAGTGGTCCATCTGTTCTAGGGCATGGATCGTTGACCGCCCCTTCCTGAAGCCGAACTGGTTTCCTGCCAATCCCCCTTTCTCATCTATTTTAGTTGCCAATAATCGATTTCTGATGAGAGTCTCGTACAATTTTCCAAACGTGTTCAGCATACAGAGAGGCCTTTATGCTGAAGGCAGATTTGGATCCTTGCCTTTCTTCGGGATGAGGATAACTTTTGCTGTTTTCCAATGCTCGGGGAATACCTGCTGGGTCAGGAGCTTGTTTAGCACCTTCGAAATCCACTCAGGCTCCACTTCATAGGCCTCTTTGATCGCCTCGCTAGGAATTCCGTCCGGCCCTGGAGCCTTTCCGCTCTTCATGGAGTTCACTGCAGGTTCTATTTCCTCCATGGTGAAAAGTTGCACTGGTTGTATCTGCCAGTCTAGAAGTGCGACTGGTACCTCGCGAGTTGAAAAAAGGGCTCGCACGATTTCTCGCTTCTTTTCCCAGTTTATTTCATTACCCATATTTTATTTCTGTGTTGCAGTATCCAGTTCCCCATATGTCGTTATCTAGTTCATCGCACAGTTGGTTCCAGTGGTCCCGTTTAGACTTATTGATGAGCTTTTTGAGCCCTCGTCTGGCTTGCCGGTATTGCTCTTGTGCCTCTCCCAGCTTGGTGGGGTTCCATTCCCGTTTGGCAGACTGTATGTATATTCTGCGTGCGATATTACAGCGTCTTCTCTGTTCTTCGATATCCACGTTCCACCAGTATGGGATTGATCTATCCGGTGCTCTGCTCAAGATATTTGCTATGTGGTATGCGTCCTTGAGTATTTCATAGCTTTTACGGTGGGATGTTTTGCCCTGCTGGCTTATTTCTCCTACTCGCACCCTGACTTGATGTCGGTACCTTGGCCAGTCGATGAGCTTTTTCCCTTTTTCTTCTTTCCAGATTGGCTTCATCAGGTTTTTTGTTTCTACCAAGATGTACTTATGTAGCGTCAGGTTCTCTTCTTGCAGTACACTCCAGCTAGCGATATCTTCCGCCATCTTTGAGGTCACGGCGGTGACATCAATACATGTCTCGCTTGCTCCTCTGTAGAAAGTCGGCGTTCCGTCGTTAAGGACGGTCATGTTCTTTGCCGCAAACCATTCTGTCCAGTGTTCCCCTCGAGCATCTTCTGCAGTGGATCCACATGCTGGTGATTTGGCGTTAAAATCCCCGAGGACCATTACGTTGTTTTCATAGTCAACCTCGCGCATGATCTCATCCACTTTCGCCTTGTATTCTAAGATTCCTACATTCGGCCTTGTGTTTGTCCTCTTCTCGGTTTTTCTTTCTGTCTTGCCTCCTTCAGGGCTATTTTGAAGACTTGGCACTTCATCGTACCCGCCTTGAGACCCTGCTCCTCGCAGACATGACAGTATTCATCGCCTCGGCACTCTTTTTGATTATGGTTTGGTTCGCTGCATTTATAGCAATTTTTCGCTCAATCCGTACCGTTACAGTTGTTTCTGCTGTGGTCGTATGCCTTACATCTTGCCAAACCAATTTTAATATTGTCCTTCGCTAGTATTTTTTCAGCCATTATTATCGGTATTGTGATGATTACAGCCCGAGTATTATTTGGTAATAGTCTGGTGTCGCTCATTTTGCACTCACTTGTCCAGTTTCCTACTATTGATTCGATGGCCTCCTGGATTTCTTCCTTCGTTGTATCGTCCGACATACCTTTCAGGTGTATTATCTCTGTTTCATTCAGTCCACGCAGTTTCCTTGTGTTCAGTTTCGCCTCGTCGTTCAGGACTTTGCTCAACTTATTAAGGGCCTTCGTGGTTTTGTCCAGAGTAATCAGAAGTTTTCCGTCCCGCGTACTGGCAATACTCCTTATGGATTCTGCGGATTCGATTCCTTTGACCGAGTCTTTGACCTTGCCCAAGATCTCACTATGAGACTTGCTCTCCTCGCTAGTAACAATAATTCCAAAGGTATTCCTACCCTTCAAGGCCTGTTGTCCCTTTGTATTCGTATATATGCTCATCTTGGTTTTTGTCCCGTGAAATATGCATTCTACTAATTTTCACAGATTATTCAAGGGCATTCCTTCTACGTGGTGGAACGCTACCCTATCGTCAGTATCTGTCTCCTCCTTCAGCATTTCAATTTTTTCCCAAATGTCATTTACTGTGCCACTCACCGAAAGTGAGTGATCTAATTGAGAAGGAAGTTTAGTGAGAAACGAAGTTTCAATTTTTTTTTTAATTTTTAAGGTTGAAAAATTTGGAAAATTTGGGATTATTTACTTGTCAGGCAACAGGAAGTATCAAAATAAGTACATGGCACATTTGTAATATTCGAATTATATGAAACAAGATAGGCTTATAGCCAAGAAAATAAATTTTTGGATTGGGGTCATGTGGTTCAGTCAAAGTATTAAATGAAGGACATTGATACAGAATGTGTCAAGTGTCATTTTAAAATAATAGTAACAACTTGAGGAGTGATCAATTATGGATTTGAAATAATCACGTTATGGAGAAGCCAGTATAGAATGAAATATATTAGTAAAAATTTGATTAATTAATAATGCATAATCCTTTTCTGAAGGGAAGGAAAATCTCTGTTTAAGTTTACTTGAGTATTCAATCAATGGTCATTATTGGAAAGTTCTTTGGAAATCTCCAACTCTTCAAACAAGTCAAGCCTAAGGAAATTTTTATTATTTATTTTAAGTAATATTCTGGAATTTCTATTGGGACTGTAGTTATGCTTGTGAAATTTCAAGTGGTGACCAAAAGCAGATTTATCAGGTTTTTTTAATGTTCATTAATACGAGTAAAAAGAGGTCTGCAGGTTCTACCCATGTAAGATGCTGAACAATCAGAACAGTCAAGCTTATAGACTCCACTTCTGTGTAGTTTGTTGATGTTTTCTTTGGAATTTACTATGAAGTTACTTGAGTTACTTTGAGATTTGAAGGAAATTTTTGTGCCATGTATGGTATATTCTATAAATTTGGAAATAACAGTACACATATTTTGATCAAAATAAGGTAAGGAAAAATATTAAACAGAAGGTGAATTAAAAAAGGTGGTAGAATTGAAGGCCAATCTTCTATCTGACCTGTGTTTGAATTTACTGATTAATTTGTGAATAATGGATGGTTGATAACCATTGTTGACAGCAATCTGTTTTAATGTATTTATTTCTGAATTCAAATTGGAGGGTGATAAAGGAATGTTCAACAATCTTTTGACTTAACAATTGGAGGCAGCCATTTTATGTTGCATAGGATGAAATGAATTGAAAAGGATGACATGATCAGTCTGGGTTGGTTTTCTGTAAATGGAAAAATCTAGTTTGTCGTTAATTTTTGTTATAGTAAGATCTGAAAAGTTTAATTTAGTATCTTTTTCTATTTCAAGTGTGAATTTAATTTTTGGATGTAAGTTATTTAAGGAGTCAAGGTTATGTGCCAAATTGAAGTTACCATCTATGAAAACCAGGCAGTCATCAACATATTTTTGCCAGCTGATAATCTTATCTATTTTATTTATGATGAAGTAATTTTCAAAATTTTGCATGAAAATGTCAGCTATGAAAGGTGGAAGAAGAGTACCCATCGCTAGGACAGAAAAATCGTGGAAAATGCAAAATTTAAGTGAAGTTAATATATCTATTTCAGTAGATTCAGATGTCGAGTGTTGAGAAAGCAAGTTGGAAACTAACGGTAGGGTTTCAGATTTAGGAACAGATGTGAACAGGTTGATTACATCAAAGGATGTCATAAGGGTGTTAGAATTAGGTTGAAAGTTTTTAATTTTATTAATTATTCCTAAAGTGTTACTGAATTGGCAGGTTTGTAGTAGCTTACACTTTTTATCACTTCAACAACTTCCTTTTCAATTAGATCACTTACTTTCAGGTGAGCACTGATGATGACGAATGTCGAATTCTTTGCAAGAATTTAAAAATTATACACTTCAATACAAAAAAACCTCTTCGATTCATTCATCCTGTGTAATAACTAACAATGTATTCAATGACTCCACCCATTTTGTATGGTTCTCTAGAAATACTGAAATAGAAGAACGGGAGAAAAAATTAACAGAAAAATATTTTCATCTTTTTGTTTCAGGACAGTGAAACATTCAACCCTTCAGTTGAACCACAATTGGCTCACATCATGAGTGTTATATTTTCGACAGTATTACTTCATTTGCTTGATAGGCAAACAGATTATATGAACAGACTAGCCTACCTCCTGAATGAAAAAGTGAAAAGTGAACAGGAAGAAGCACGTGAACTTGAATATGTGAACGAGAGTCTGCTCCTCAATATACTTCCAAAGCACGTAGGTATGTTTTTATTTATACGAGTCGCAACATAAATTAATTTTGAGAACCAGAACCCACTAAATACAAATCAGGCTCTGAAATGGATATATTATAGTTTGAAATTGTCATTTGATAACTTGAGCAGTGAAGTTGCTGGTGTTCGGGCGTACAAAAAGTAGTGGAAGATGTAGTAGAATAAATTCCAGAAGTTTCCATAATTGTATGTATACGATGGGTACCAAAACGGAACACTTCCATCAGAAAACACTTTTTTCATTGGATTATATTGAATTGAATTTCAATGAAAGTTCCAATACTCTTTACACCTGCATAGCTTACCTGACCAGGCATAGTTAGGATTCCTGGTGGAAAAAAAATGCCTTTGCACCTTAATCAGTGTTGTTACTGATACATTATACTTGAGGTGAGGGTATCTGGTAAATGCAATTTTTGGAATCGCAGTCCGCTTTTGGTTGCTTGGTTTTCGTGAGGCTGCTACTAATGTTGTTTCCAGATATGAAGCAGGTTCTGATGTTGTACTTGAACCCACACAACCAGTGCTTGCACTTTCTTACATCAGGGGTTTATCGGAAAGAATAAGAAGAATTGGGTCCAAAACATCAGAAACTGCTTCAGATTTGGAAACACTATCCGTAGCATCCTTACGAAAACCAGGCCAGCAAGCGTGGACTGCGAATCCATGAATTGGATTTACCGGATACCCTGTCAGTGCGGAAAATCCTATATCGGTGAAACTAAAAGGCCATTGAAAGCACAAGAAACACACACAGCGAGGGAACCCAGTAAATCAGGAATAGCAGAGCATGTTTGGAGCCATCAACATAACATCGAGTGGTCCCGAGCTGAGATCATACACAGAAAGGAACATTGATTTAGAAGAAAATTCGAAGGAGCCGCATACATGCTGTCCAACAATGTATTCAGCCAAGGAAACCCAAAATCAAGCGAAAAATGGTCAACTCCCGCCAAACGGTCATCGCCCACTAAACCGGCGAAGCGGAAAAAAGGAAAGCGGAGATAAGTAAAAGTAATCGAAGTTATCACCTGAAGGAGATTGTGGATACCAACAATCCAAACGTCGTGAAGTAACTCGGCTTGGAATCTCATTTTTAATTTTTGTTCAATTGTTCTATTTTTACTCGTATTTTATTTCACTGTTATTTCATTTCAGGTATTTTTTGTGCTTGATGTAATTGTTATGTTCAGCTATTCTTTTTCAATTCATTTTTTTTATTAGGTCTTTCAGGGATTTCAAATTATTTTATATAGTATCAGGCAATGGAATTCCGAACTAATGAAATTCATTTCTTGCAGGGCTCATATCACTTCAGCTTTTCTTTTCAACACGCTTTCATAAGCTTCACCTGTATGTTTGTTTGTAACCGATTCCTTTGGACTCGATCCGAACTAACTTCGAAATTATGTTGTAAAAAAGCGTGGAATGCTAAATATGTTATAAATATTTGGTTAGTAGCTGTTTCCCAGATTGGAGGTATGATAAAAATAAAATTTGAAACATCCCACGCTCTTTCACAATAAAATTTATTTTTTTGTATATAAATTTATTCTGATTTCATTATTCTTATTGAATGTCATTAGTTACATCAAGCCGTACGACTTATTATTGATGTTGAAAGTCATCTTGAATCATTTTCGTATTATCTTTTAGTTTTTAGTTTATTTTGCTATTGAAGCTTGTTTTCATAATACAATGTGACATCCTATACAAATTCAATAATTACGAAGGAGTTAGGCTTCTTTAGTTGCTCTCAAAACAATTATCAACAATAATAATGATAATAATAATCGACTTCAGCGGTGAATTGACGAAGTGGTAGTATGCTCGAATCACAACCAGAAGGTCGTGAGTTCGATCCCTGAGAGTTCGATCCACGTGACTTCGATCCCAACTTTGACCAGATATTTTTCGAGAAAATTTATCTAGTTGAAACTGGGATGATTCTGCAAAGTTACATAGCTGACGGACTGACAAAAGTCATGCTGCTCCCTAGATGGCTTGGAAAGTTATTGACATTGCCTATTCAGGATACGAGGCTGATGACTAATGTAGTCGATGCAGATGACATTCCAAAATAGCGACTTCATTCGCACAAACCATACAGAATATCCTACTTGTATTCACAAAAATTGAGGAAGACTTCATGACAAAAGGGCGTCAACTTAACCAGTTTCTCAACTCTACGCTGTAATACTCGTGAAACTTCTCATCCGTAGTATATTTACTGTAATATATTACGATAAAAATAACTGGATCGAACAATAACCAGTTAGAGTGATTTCTACTTTTAAAATTCATAACGTTTTCCTTTCAGTTCAGAAGTTTTTTGAGTTTTCTTTTACATCCATACATGCCAAAAAATGTATCATTATATAAAAGGCCATTGAATTATTTTCAATTTTCTCATTCCAGCGAAAGTTTATTTGGATGTGAACCGGGAAATGCAGGACCTGTATTTCGAAAAACACGACAATGTTGCCATCATGTTTGCTTCGCTCATTACCGATGATGATCTTCAAGACTATCTAGATGATCGAGAATTTATTCTCTTGATGAATGAATATATAACTTCTTTTGATACAGTAAGTATTCACAAATGCAAATAATGAATCATATATTGTATCCTTCTGTGCTTCTGATGTAATATTCATGAAAGAGTACATAAGATCGCAGAAACATTCCTATCTCTCACTAAAACGTCTGGCGTAGAATGAATACAATTCAGGAGGTGAATAAAACTTCATTCATCTTCTGTATTGCGTTTCTGTTGATTGAAAGTGTCTATCAAATGATCGCCAATATCAAAATTTTGAAATGAATTAAATGCTACAATTGGTTTTTCCCTGAAAGATTCGGATATCTGGCCATTTGTAATGTTAATTTTTATACAACATCGTACTAGACACCACATGGAATGAACATTCACGCAACATATTTTCAGAAGGAAATCATTTTTTTAAATAAAGTTTAGACTTTCTACTTCTCCCTCTTCATTCGAAAAAATGTGGGAAATCTCCAAAGAAAGAAACTAAGCAATCAATTTGAAAAATTTATCTTCTAATAAAGATCTGCAGATCATGCAAAAAATAACTTTCAGACACAAACTGGAAAAAAAGCCCTCCTGAAACGGCAACTTTCATATAAACATTAAGTTACACGAAAGAAAAATACTTTTGAAACAAATACTTTTATATGAATACTGAATCATACATTGTACTAGACATTCGTTATGGAATCGAATTAGATATCATTCACAGGATTGTTACACAATATAGTAAATGAAAGAGGAAAAATTTCACTAACAAGGAACAATGTTCATGCTCACCAGAGGATATTCGATATTTCAGAATAACTTCAGTAGCAGCTACTCTGTCTCACACTTCAAAAATATTCACATCATCATCATCTGGATTATTTGTGGAATTACAATCCTCCCAAAACTGTTCATCTTCAACAATGTGTAAGATTTCATCTTCAGTGAGTGGCCTATTCACACTATAAAATAAAAACGAAATCAGTTATTTCATATTGATATAAATTTGGAATGCTTCATTCAATGGAATATAAAATGTACCTCTGTTTCATATAACACTATCAACAAACACGGGAACACACAAAGCTCGACTGACACGTCAGAACAAAAAAAATGTAACTATAGGAGAATACTAAAAGCATGACCCTGTCCTGAACAAAGGTTTGGGTTGGTAGGGGCGTGTCTCGGCAAATCGCACCCGCCGTTCCAAAACCCTTCTCGTCGTAGCGGCCTCCTGGCCTCCCCGACCTGAACCTTAGGGATTTCGACGTCCATTCCCAGTCGAGATACGATGCCAGGTTTTCTAGTGGCTCGTACTAGCTTGTTGTAGGTTTGGATTTGATTTAGCAACGGGCCCCGCCGTGAGGCCACTCCCAAGACTCCACCGTCTTCAGGAAATCCCCCTGACCTACCAACACCTCCTAGCACTTCCACTAGCTCCTGTGCGCAACACATCCCTCTCCTCCCAAGAACTGCTAAGGGTTGATGCTTGGGGGCATCTCGACGCCGGACGTCCTTCACTGCGACTAATTCCATGATTACAAGAGCCTGTCTCCGATCCATTTCGTTTTGCGTCATTCTATAGAAGTCGCACTAGGGCGACTAAAATTGTCTGAATTCAGGAATTGTTGGTTGAAAGTGTTGACCTCACGATTTGGCACTATCGTATCTAGTGTAAGTTGCGCTCGCGCTTGTCTTGCTCTAATATGCAGTTTCGGTTTTCTTAAAAATTCCCTAACATTGGAGATAGGCACAGGGGCGGATTTACAGAAAGCTACGACTCTAAGTTTACCCTTGGATCGCGAAATTGATTCCCTAACCAAGACCTACAGGGTGAACTGAGCTAAGATATTAAGGGACATGGAGCCTTACTGGTAAATTGCACCCTAGGATGAGGGTCATTCGCAGGATATGGTAAAAGGTTTCGATATCCTGGAAAAGTCCCAAACGGTTACGTTGAGTCGATAGCCCGAAGGACTGATCTAATAATGGCTTGACTCCCCCAAGTTTAATCTTGATACACCTAGGCCAGTTAACACCGCAAGGTTAGCCTGGTGCATGAGTCTGGGCAACTTTAGTGGAGATCTACTCTTCTTGAGTAGGATTTTGGTGCCAAACAGGAATCAGGACAAACGAAGGAATGGTTGAACAATCCAAAATGAATCCACTTCTATATATCTCTGGCGGGACCTAAAAAAAACCAGAGATTTTCAATCCAAGAAATTTCTCGTGAGATCCGCAATTAATCCAATAGAAAGTCCTCGAAAACTCCAAAAACGACGCAATTTCTCTCTTAATTAGTTCTGAAAAGAACCGGAGAATCGAATTCTTCCAGATAACTCCAGTAGGAGCTCTCCAAATGAACTCCTGCAGACATCTACTTCAGATAATCGTGAACAACAGCCAACAAATCCCAATATCAAGCCAGAAATCGCGATAATCGCTTATAGAATGCTTTTCAAATAACAATTATGTTATTTATACATTTATATTTATACATAACTGGACAAATTCTCTTCGGCCAATCCAATCGCTTGAAAAAGCACATTTCTTCTCAAAACATAGAAGGCCCATAAGATCATCTGATTTATCTCAGTCAATCAGACGTTGTCTGGCCCATGAGGTGATGTGGCTTTATGCAAATTCGATGTAAACAAAGGTCGGCCACTCTCGACAATGTTCGGAATTTGCAATAATTTTGGCAAAAATTTTTATTTCTTTTTTGGGTAGCATTCAACGATCTGAGTCGAAAAGTTAAACAACATTTTTGATATTCTCATAAATTCTGACTGTAAAATACGTTTGAAAAATTCTATGATTTTTCAACACAAATCTGAATAAAATGTGATCCTTTCACGTTAGAGACGTGATCAAGGTGTCAAACGAAAGCTAATTAAAAGACCTATCGATGCTTTTTAGAGGAAAGCACGATTTCCTTGTCTAAATAACTGAAAAAGCCATTTTCCACAAAATCAACTTTTTCCCTAATTAAAAATTTGGCGAAGGCTACTGTTCTTGCAACAGATTTTTCTAAGACATAGGAAACGATATTCCACATCTTAATTTCCATAAAGTAAGCTGAAATATCATAGACAAACATAATTTTCCAAGTTTCCAAAAATTTTCCAAAAATATAAAGTTCGTTCAGGAGTAAAGTACCCTCATTTAAAAAAATATACAAATATGTTGAAGAGAAAAATTGCTTGAAATTGAAAGTTATGTTCAGATTCGAAGTCATGGCCTGCTATTTGAATTACTTTTTTCTTCTGGAAAATTTTGAATAACCCCCGTATGATACCTATTTTTACTATTTTGATTCAATATGTATTTCAAGTAGCAACAATCAAATCAGTTTCAGTATTTTTCATCAAATTAAAGTGTATTTGTGAAATCTATCTGGATTTGTATTTTTTTAGGTGACCGTCAATTTCATGTTTGTTGCAACGATATTTAACAGAACTCTAGAATAAAACAAATCCTCTTTTTAACGAGGCAAATACTTTACTAACGAAATGTTCATATGAATAAATTGTCAATACGAGTATAACATTTCTTTTATTCTGACAACAATGCCTCAACTAGAACAGATATTAAAAAACAATCCAAAATCTATCGCGGATAGCCATGAACAAAAAACATATACGCACTAAAACAATACTGTAGTTTGATGTGTGGCTTCTTAAAACGTTTTCATATTTGCCCTTGATTAAAAATGCTTCGCCCAGTATTATTAACGTTAACTGAAAAGACAGAATTACTTTTAATCTGTGGTGATGGTAATAAAACAATGCGCGAAGCTGCAAATATTTTCAACGAGCGGAATCCAGACAAACAAATTTGCTATTCAAGTGTAAGTAGAATTTTAAAGAATTTCAAAGAGACCGGCTCACTAGAATTTAAACATAATACGGATCGTACGAAATCTGTATGCACAGAAGAAAACCAGCTTGACGTACTTCAAGCCGTAGTAGAAAATCCTAGAAGGTTCACCCAAGGAATTAGTGATTATATCAGCATAAAAAACCTCTGTGAAGCGTATTCTCAAGAAACATAAGTACCATGCTTACAAACCTACATTCATTTGTACATTTCA
>WOGP01003133.1:0-15615 GCA_015342065.1 Leptinotarsa undecemlineata
GGTTTCGTATTTATTCTGAAAGTTCTAATAATAAAAGTTGATCTACTGAGTTTATGAGTTGTCACTTTATTATGTACATTGTATTTGTAGATTTTTTACCAATAATCATTTTCATATTTTCGTTTCTCCTGTAGGTATTGAAGTAAATGCTGTGAGTTAGCTCACGTTCAGAAAGAGTTTTTTGGCAATTAACTAGTTAATGACGTATTTACAATAGCTTGTGAACGGCTACGTAGCGACAACAAATTGTTATAATGGTCAATGAGGGAGGGAGAAAGGGAAAAAAAGGTTCAGGGAAAATTGAGAGTATCGTTGTATTAGATCAAAAATAGTACGACGAGACCAAGTTTGAATTGCTGAAAAACACTTGTGTTAATTATAGATATTTCCGACAAAAAGTTATCTCCTCATCAACTATTGACTCAATTAGTTTATTAGGAAGACAACATTTAAACTGCCACTTAGGGATATCACGTATGCCATAGCACATGGTTTACGCGATGAAAAGCCTTGAAATGTTATAACAATGTACTGTTGCGTCAATTATATTGAAATTCTCCCGAAATCCGAATTGCGAATCTGTTTTTTCTTTTTTTTCCATTCAGAGAATGTCTTAAATTATCATTTCACATTCCACTCTAGAGGAAAAAATGGTTGATAGAGAGATGCTTCCATAATCAACCATTTTTCATTCAATTACTTTTTTGTGACTTGATGATGTGGAAGTTTTGGAATCATCTGAAAATATTCCAGTGGACAGAGATGTATTAATAAACAAATGTATGTTCACAAAAACCCCATGATATTGTCTGAACAAGTATAAAATTATAATATCATATCTGGAATATCGTGTAACGTGAATATGAATACATTCAATACCTCTGAGTGACTCTGGATCAGCACATTCGCTGGACCGAGCACATCTCGAATGTTAATGAACAACTGAGAGCATTACTGCACAGATTTTACACATTAAGAGAAATCCTATCACGCAAAAACCTACTAATGATTTATACTTCCCTAGTGAAATCAATTCTAAGATACAGTATTATAATATGGGGAGGAGCCTTCGTTAACCACTTACGTCCTCTATATATCAGACAAAATTTTATCATAAAAATCATATTCAGGAAAAAGAAACAGTGTTCCATAAAATTTATATATGAAGAAACAAAAATCTTTCCAGTCTTTTGTATGCTTATCAATGTGTGATTCAAAAATACACGACTAAAAATACACTTCAAAGCAGATCTGACTAACCAACTAGAAAAACTAGAAATGAAGAATTAGCAATAAATACATTCAAAAAGAAGCTATAAGCCAGATAATGTTTTTATTTTTCGGTCCAAAATTAACAATGCAATACCGGTACAATAAAAAATTGACAAACTGGGGAATTTCAAAACTGAAATAAAGAACTATATCCTGAAAAACAAGGGAACTTTCTATGAAATACAACGATAGTAAATACACTCACCACGGTTGCTATCTCTGCCCTCTACCAGTCGTCAGGTATCATTCAGAATTCTGGTTAAAATTAATGTGCACATATAAAATACACATGTATTTGAAGTTATGTTTTACACTAGAGTGTAAAATTTTACTATAGTTTATGTACAATACTAATAGTTTTTAGAGAAGCCCTGTTCTACCCACAGAGCCCATTTTGTAAAAAAAATTGTAATTATTTTGTGCATGCAATACTTGAGAAAAAAATAAAAATGTATAAAACAATATCAAAAGAGGATTAGACTCTCATTTTGAGTGAAGACACGCCTGAAGAAGCTATTGTATAACGAAATACGCGTTGCATTTGTAAAAGTGTTTAGTGAAAATCTCACAATGAAGTGTTTCTTGAATACTTTAGAAATGATTCCGTTACATATTTTAATTTATCATTAATCATTATCCACTTTTCAATCAAGTGCCATAAAATTTGATTTTAAAAGAAATACATCCTTACCTGATGATACTGAATGTGAGTAAATCATAATTTTTTATTTTCCAGAATTTCTGACGTTGCAAATTCCCCATGCGTTGGCTCTCATAGAGCCGATGGATAGATTGTGCATTGCTGACCGGGAAAACAAAAGGGTGACTTGCCCCAGAGCTGGTTTGTACACTATTCAAGGCAAGAAAGAACCTGCCCTAACTATAACTCAACCTGATATGGGCAGAGTGTTTGGTGTGGCCGCTAAAGGTAAAAAATCTACTGAATATACAGAATATCAATTACTTTGTGATTGATTCAATTTATCACGTTTCGCGGTCGAAAAAAAGTATTATTTACATAGACAATGTATTGTATATAATGGAAATAGTGATTTTTTTCTAGTGTTGGAAAATTGTTTCATTAGAGATATAATAATCTTCTTATAATCTCTCTTTCTCTCGACTTGTATTTCACTATCCAAATTAGCATCATCAGGTGATGATTACAATCGAATCTCACAAATATCAGGGAGTTTATATACTTCTGGAAAAATCATCACATTTCACACCTTTCTACAGTCGACCAAATAAACTCAGCTTCTTAACGAAGTTTGTATGGTGAGTGGTCTTTCAGGTCAGATGGTAAAAGTACAGCTCTGTCGAACTCTGAAAACCTGATTTGGTCCCCAGCGAGGCAGGCACAAAGTATGTGCTCTTCTCTTTTATAATTTCCAAAACAGAGGCATCACACACTGTCTTCCGACATTCCGAGCCTCTGCATATGATGATTCAAATGGCAGTGACCTCGGAGAACGCTTGTTAGACATCGTAGTTCATATAGTCTAATAACTGTTTGATATCAAGCTTCGAAGGGTGAATGAACGCCTTGGAGTGAGGCCAATCCTGGAGTATTCTGCCAGAATCCATAAATCTCTTTGCTATCCAGGTATTCAATGTTTGTGTGGCAAAGCCTAAAGCGATGCCAATGACAGGTTCTGATCCGATGGTGCTGCTTGCAGCACCCTCCTTTGAAAAAAAATCAGCAGCCTCATTGTCTTCCAGATCACAATGGAATCCAGAACAGGGACAATTTGTTGAGTTTTCCTATCGATGAGAGCCGAGTGGCAACTTGTTACTAATTTAGACGTTGCTCGCTAGAAGACAAGAGCTGCCAACGACACATGACTGTCCGACAATATTTTCATTGACTTGTGTATGAGGTTGGAGTCTTCCATTCTTTCCACACACAATTAAAAAGCGTAAATTTCCGCTTGAAATACAGTCGCATAGACTCTTAGGCATATTGATATCTTTGTCCTGGGTCTGCGACTAAAACACCTGCACCAGAACATGAAGGTGTTTTTGATCAATTGTGAACCAACAACTATCTGCTCTTAATATTTTCTTCTCCCGGAGGATTCAGTTCTCTCTACTCGGTAACAGTACTTTATAAGGCAGTTCGTGGTTGACAGTTGGAGGCATAAAGTAATTTCCAGAATGATGTAACTTCCAGTATCAACCAACATTCTGTTGTACTCTGCATTGAATTGAATTGTGCGATTGGCAATGTGCACAAGACTAGATGCAGTCTATTTAGCCACTCTATTCAGAAAACTGTGGTGAGGAGGTAGAACTAGAAAGATATCCATAGCCGCTTGCGGTTCTGTTTACCAGCCAGTCGATCCTATAACTTCCCTGGTCAGAGATGATTCTATAGATTCGAGTATGTCAAATGTTCCTTCAAGATCGAGAAATACGGCAACCGCAATCTCCTTGTTGTCAATGGATTGGGAATTTTTCTCTACAAAGTTTTTCAATGCTAAATCTGTCGATTTCCCGATTTGATAAGCACACTGGTGGTTATTCAGGGAGGATGCCACCCTCCTGATGTGGTCGTCCAGTATCCTCGCAAGCCCTCTCAACAGGAAGGATGTGAGGCTGGTAGTACCGATTTAGGATGTGGATCTTTTCGACCCTTGCTATACCACCCTTGCCGCCATCGAACTGAACGCCAGACTTGCTCTATACAGCTTGATGAGAATAGAAAAAATTATTTCCAGTCCGTTTTGAAGAATAGCTCTAGGAGATTTGAAGGCTTAAACGACTTGATAGTCGATAATGGGAGTCATGACATGATGGTTATTTCAAATCAGTGTCATTTAATGACACTCATTCAATGACACTCATTCAATGACACTAATTAAATGACCCTCATCACCAAAGAAAAGGGTTTGTCTAGATGTATATAAATAGCTCTAACTTTGTTGTGAGATTTCGTTATTTCCTGATATTGCAAATTTGGTTAGCCAAACACGCATCAAGAAAATCATTCAGTTGTGATGTGGGAAAAGCATTTTCAACAGATTCATTTTACACAAAAGTTTCAATTCTAGGCAACAAGTAAAGTGAGACTTTAACAAACATTGACTTGACCTCATGATGCTAGCTTTGTCGAAATAATGAAAACATCACTCCGGAACTCATATACAGGGTGTTTCAAATTCGATCCTCACTATTGGGATGTCGAAAACTATGGTTTTAATTTTTTTCTGGCTTCATTTTTCGAAGGATTCGAAAATCAATTGTACTTCCACATTGCCACTTTTCCCTGTTACATAATAATGTGTTTTCAGATTTGCTATCCGATGTTTCGTCTTCCGGTCACCATCATAAACTTTATTTTTTCTTATAGGCACTACATTGCATTATTTCTGTCTGTAAATTTGTTTGTAGAATATACAAGGAACTTGGTAGCAACTTGGAAAACGGCATTATTTCAATCCGATAGGTATATGTAAAAGATGGATAGTAGCATTTGCAGACATTTTGAAAATTTGTTAATACTTTGTTATAGCAACTTTTATTAGACATATGTCTAATAAAAAAAATGAACTTAGATTTTTCATTTGAAACGTTTGAATGTTTGCAGGAATTTCTTTTTTTATACCCCTAGTCTTCTTTGCGAATTTGGCTCCGGCAGCTGTTTATCAGAGATCAGTCAATAAGTTCAACTAAATTTAGATATGACAACTATGTAGGTATATTTCTAACAGAAATTTAAAGGCTCCTCTCAGATTGGACAAGAAGCCTTTTTTATTTAGTTACTCGAGAACACCAAATCATAAGTTTCTGTTCGTTCTTATGATTCTATCGACCAGAAAAAATTTTGAAAAAATGAAACAGGTAAAAATGAAACCATTTTTTTATATAATCATACATGTAAACTAAAGATTTCAACAGGGTTGAAATAAAAAGTAAATTCTATCAAAAGTATGATCTAATAAAATTATCAATTTCACATGTAGTGGGTGAGAAAATATTGAATAGTAATAATGAAATAAATCAATCTTTAAAATGAAAATAATCTTCATTGTTGGCTTCCTTTTTGATTTGAAAACGGATTATACATACATTTTTCAACCTCTCCGCATCACACCAGGCCTTGAACATTTTGTTCGTTGCCTTTGCCGTTCTCGACACCAGGCTTTCTTTCCGCAGCATTTTCTAATTCTGAAATAGAGAGTGACACATAGAATAGAATCTTATTCATAGTAAAAATGTTCGATTCAATGAATTCATTTCATTACTCAAGCAAGGTTTAGGTAACAAAATCACATTTCTCAAAATCATCATTGATTGTAAAAAAACAACTCACTGATTACAAATATTTTGATTTGAAAAATTAGGCAATGAGATACAAATCATGCCCCCAGAAGTTTTGATCGTGAAATTATTCAATTATGATATATTTAGTTGTCTATCATCATCATTATCATCATCATTCAAAGCTTTTCACCAACCTTTTTTGGAAATTCCACTTTCCACGATCTGAAATGAAATTTTAATAGAGAACTTTATACAGGTGTAGAAGATCAAACTTTTCATTCTACCCTGGAAAGTTACTTCGTACTTCGTGAATATTTGTACAATTGTATTTGCAGCCTAAATCTGCTTTCAGCATTACAAAAATTATAATGTATCTTACACAAAAAAACTCTTATATCCTCTACAGAAAATGATTTTTGTTCAATTTTCAAAGAATTTTCATTCTCAAAGTTCCTGTGAACGGATTTCTTATATACTTGGGAATGAAGATACAGATGCAGCCAAAAATTGAATTTCAAAAATTTTATTTTTACCTCTGTAATTCCTGATCCAAGAGAGCTAGAGTCGACTTTTGAAAATAGGTAACGTTGCCCTAATTCAACTCTCTATCTCTTACAGTTTACTAGATCACCATGCAGAAACTCAAATGTGATATAACTCGTTCATACTTTTACAGTTTTCTACTGCAAGAACCCGACTTTACAACCCTAATCAATTATTTACCTAAAAGTATTTATTACCTGGCCTTTAAAAATGTATCAATGTACAATAGTTAACTATAAATCTTATGAAAATAAACTTTTTGATTATCATGATGATTTTACACCATGTATTTTATAGTTCTCAGGCAAAGTTACAGGTAAACATAAAAAAAAGCCGCCCCCGGGTGGGCTCGAACCACCAACCTTTCGGTTAACAGCCGAACGCGCTAGCCGATTGCGCCACGGAGGCTATGAAATATTTGAAAAAAATTATTTATTTGTAGGAAATAGAAGATTTATCTTACATGTTCACCTTTTGTTCAGGATTGAAGCATGGCTCTCTTACCCTTTGGACTGAGATTCGTCAGAGGGACGAATGGGTCAAATCTGATATTTGTTGACGACATTAAAGTCCTCGGACATCAATGCCGCCCTTCACGGTGTACCCCTACCTGGCTGGGATGAGATGATGATATTATTCATCTGTTAACGGGGGACATAGGGGCCTCATTCGACAAAGTGTCGGGCCTTCTATATCGGGAGGGGTCGTCTACAGCATAATCTATAGCTTCCGTAACTAACGGATTTATGTAAGATGTCTTGTGCAACCAAATAATATTAAAAATTCAGAGTTCAACTTACAGAGCGTTTATCGAAAGTTGATTAAAAGTAAGACTACACCTTATACCCAGAAAGTTGGGAAAAGTTTACCTAATAACTAGAGATTAGATCGAAACGAAAATGAAATTTTTAAAATGATTGTTTCAAATTTATATCTATTAGGGTATACCTAGTAAAAATTGATGATGAAATGTTGGAAATATTTTTGTTTACTATCACTGGAAGTATCTGTTTCTGAAAGTATCTGTTAACTGTCGTTACTATGGAATTATTTTCTGTAGTAGGTATAGTAGATAGTGGAATATCAATTGAAGAATAATTGAGGTTATGTTGACATGTGTTTAGTTCTCTGGTATTGTTGCATAAACCCGCCATGACGCATATACTCGCCATGACGCATATACTTCAGTAGTTGAAAAACAAAATCCGTAGTTAAAAAGAATGTACGTTCATATCATTTACCATTCAACTACAAAAAGTTTATGATTATGGAACATTTCAGTTTTTCCAAAAAATTTTCAAGTTTTTGCAGTGAAAACAAATACTACAAATATTCCTTTACGAAGTCCGTAAAATACCACATTTGCCGTTTTATTATATCTTGAGATCTCGATAGTGATAAAAATTCTGTCTCATTACCAAGTTGACAATGGAAATAGTAATGTGAAAATTTAATGGCGACATCTGATAGTCAAGTGAAACAGTAGCTTGACTAGATGTCGCAGGTTCCTTCATTACAATGTGTGATGTTCGAGTTACCTACTGTATACTTTTAGTAACTGACCGATAGATGGCAGATCCTTCAAAGTGAAGAAACTTGGATATCTAGCAGTGGCGACTCGTGAGAGGATTAAGGAGACAGATGCCACCAAGCCTCTCCTGACATGTGTTCCATTTTCAGTGAACGAAATTCTTATTGTTGTGAATACATTTTTGATTATCTCATGAATGTCATATAATAATATATGCAATTGTGTAATATTTGGTAAATACTAATGAGTCTCACTTCGTAGACATAGCTCCCTGAGCTCTCGACATCTTTAGGAAAATAAGTACATAGTTGTACTAATAAGTACAACTTGAAGATGTCGAGACACTATAAAATTTACATTACCTAAGTGGATTTGTTTGATGCTCGACATCACTTACATTATTCACTGAGAATATCAACTTTTCCAAACTTTGAATATATTAAAGGAAAGGGGTAGGATGATACAAACCTTTATACTCATTTAATGTTATGTTAAGAAACACTGCCTATGAAATGCTCTACTGCAAAATACGATCTGATTTTTTTGAAATATCGAAAGTTCACACTTTCCACCAAGAATATTTATATTATCTAACAAGAAAAATGAAATGATCAGGAATTTCCATTCTTTTTCATTCATAAATGAATCTAATATTTCCTTTGAAATATGTATGGACTATTATTTATCTGGCAATAATTTACAGTGTTTTACAGAAATGAAGGGGATATCTAAATAAAGGGAGAAGGTGATGGCAAACAATGCTCATAGAAAAGTTGAAATTCCTGATGAATATATAGACAGAAATCAATAAAAAACAATGTTTGAACCGACATCAATATATAACTGTATATTCACATTTCATGGGAAAATGCAATGTAAATAGTTGTTTGAACTTCTAGACAGGCTTTTTGTTCGATTTTATTTTTCAAATTAGCAAATGCTAATAAAAAAATGTTGATGCAGACTTTACCAATTGGACAGGTGGTCCGTCGTTAGTAGTAAATGTAATGCCTCAAGGAACTGTTTTGAGACCAGCTTGTACTCGTCTCATTCATGCCGAAAGTTCAGGAACTAATGGACGTGAAGGTATTTTCAGATTATTGTTTGAATCCTGGATTTTTGATTTGTGGTGGTGCAAGTGAAATTTTCAATTTTGAAGTCGGGATGCGTTACTATTCATTTTGAATGATCATTATTTGAACTATTTGCATTGGTTTCTCAATGAGTTTTAATCACCACAAGATTTTAGCCATAGTTATACTGACCTACCAGATATTCTCAACTATGGAAGACAACATAACTTAACCAGCATAGACTTCTTGGTCACCGGCAGATGTGTAGGTTTTTCCTTGCAGACGCAAAACGAATGAACGGCGGCCGGGATTTGCTTTTTTTATGCATTTCATCAGTTTGGACTTCCATTGTCTACTATGATATAAAATGATTCAAAATCCCTGCAATAAAATACAAGCAACAACCAAAAAGTCAAAAAAAATGTAACTATTAACGCGAGATAAAAAAAGAATTACCAAGAAATGAAAATTAAACTTCAAATAAAGATTGAAAGATTCTAAACAAAGTTACTTCACGACGTTTCGATTGTTAGTATCCACAATCGTTTTCGGGTGATAACTGGACCTCCGAAATCTGACTATTTATAGGTCATTCGAGTGTTTTCGCCTATCCCCTCTTCCCTCTCTCCGTTTCATCGGTTTCAGCGGAAGCTGATTGTTTGGCGGGAGTTGGCCGTGTTCCGTTTTATAAGAGGTTTCCATATGTTGCGTATCTCTAGCTTGGCTAAATGCGTTGTTGGACAACATATAGGTATGCAAAATCATCCACAAGGAGGAACACTGGTTTAGGAGAAAATTCAAAGAAACCGCATATATGTTGTTCAACAACGCATTAGGCAAGCCAGCGTAGAGATACGCAACATATGGAAAAAGTCTAATCAAGAGAAACAGGACCAACTCCCGCAAAACGGTCAGCTTCCGCTACAACCGATGAAGCGGAGAGAGAAAAGAGAGGATTGGTGAAAGTACTCGAATAATCTAGAGTTAGTCGGATCTCAGAGGAATAAGTCTTGTTATCACCCGAAGACGATTTTGGACACCAACAATCGTCTCGCCAGGAGTTGAAAACTTCACGACAAATATCGTCTTGCTCTGGTGGTCGAGAAGGACTACATCAGGCTTATTAGCTTGTATGAGCCTGAGGGTGGGGAACGAATAGTTTCAATAAATTCGGCACTTCTCGTTCCCCACAACGGATTCAATATCCCCAGGAGCATAGGATAATAACATTGCCCAAGTTACCAGAGAATTTTATAACAGACATCCTGATAAACTTCCATTTGTCAACAGTGTGGTGAACCGTATAAATTCTGTTTTTAATGAAACAGGTTGTGTACCGAGGCATATGCTCAAAAACAGAAACAATCAACATCGTGAGAATAGAAATGGTGTGCGAATATTGCAATACTTTCGTAATAATCCTCATTCAAACCTGCGAATGGCTAGTTTGAACTCAAATATCCCTGGAGAAAATATCAGAAGATGTCTTGTAAAAAATAAAATTAAACCATTCAAGTCAAAAATTTTCACATTCTGGAACCGGGAGATGAAGAAATAAGGTTAAAAATCAGTTTGTGGGTTCAAGGAGAATATTTAAACAATTGTATAAGGAAGCTACGTTCATTACAAATGGAGTAGAATAGTCACAACATTCAAGGTGCTGGTCTGCGGATAATCCTGATTGGGTTATGAATGCAAAAAAGAAATATTCCAATAAATTAAAAGTGTGGTGTGGAATAATCCATTATGAAGTTATCGGTAAATTTTTCTTTGAAAGTAATCTGAATAGAATTATATTTTTAAACTTTTTGAGAAATGAGTTATGGGATGCAATACTTAACTTATTAGGGCAGGATATCTTGGATTTGAATGGGTCTTCTGTACAGAATGCAGTTATTGTAAGAGAATGGCTGAATATTAATTATGGAAATCGATGGATAGGTCGAAGTAGTCCTCACATTGGAGTGGCCGCCAAGATCACCGTACCTGACTCTTTGGGGTACTGTAAAGGGATTGAAAGTGGTATAATTTCAGAATAGATTAATTTTGGAAAGAAAGGTTTGGCTTTCTACTTCTCCATCATCATTCAAAAACATGCATATCTCTCAGCTTCGAAATATCTTGAATTCGACTAACATATTCCCAAACGGCAGCAAATGCTTGGAATTACAAATGCCAAACTTTTAGACCCTCCAAAAAACATACCTCGGGTGGCATCTGGTAGACAGGTAGACAATCGATCGTGACTTTTCTCAGTTTCAATTTTTCACATAGAGGTCCTATCAGTCATCAAAATTCAAGTATCGGATGGTTTTCAATGATTTTTGATCAGATAATAGAATTATGAGTTTAGCTGTTTCGTAAGGGATTTTCTTCCTGTTTGTGTCTGAAAGTTACTTCTTTGCATGTTCTACACATATTTCTATAAAGTTAATTTTCTGAAATTGATTGCGTATTTCCTTTCTTTGGAAGAATCCACGTTGTTTTGTATAAAGGTCGAGAAGTAGAAAGTCAAAACCCTTCTTTACCGAAAATCCATCTCTCCTAAAAATATACTTACCCCTTTCAATTCAAATATTTCAATTCTAACTTGAAGTAAGTAAAACCGACACATCTGAAGCTCCCATTCAATATTTATAAAAAAATAAGGAAAACGGAAAACATTCAATAACAGTTGGGTAAGTTCGGACCTGGCAAAATAATAAATGAGTGAGATTTAATTGAGAACAGATATAAGATATATGGAAGGGCGCGATCAGTGTTGCCAATGTTTGTAGAATTACAAGCTTTTCAAGAAATTTGTAAATTCTAGGGTCTAATCGAGGTAGTGCCACATCATTTCCACGTCGGGCCTATTTACGTGACTTTGTTCATTTTCATAAAAACGCTCACGTCAACTCACTCAAACGACTGTTATATAACAACTGCGCGTCCAAAATGGCTGAAACTTTGGTTAGTTACTGTCACCAGATGAAGAACGAAATACTATCCTCGCAGGGCCGTAGCGAAAACGAATACCTGGGGGAGAGAATCAAAATTTTCCCAACCCCACCAGCAAAATTTCCCAACTTTCGAAAAAATGAAAGCCGAGAGATTAGTTACTATTATAATACATATATTAATTTTCTTACTTAGCTATCCAAAGAATGGCAGAATGCTTATGCCCGTTAGAGTATGCACAAACAAAAATAAATTTTGGTAACTATAAAAATAATAATGGGAATTATTCTACATTGGATCAAGGTCCTTGGTCTTCCACCATGCATAGGAATATTCAATACAAATGAAAGGAAACAACACTTCAATAATTTTGTGCTTATTGTTTTCTATTTTCACGACCCGAAATTTCCCAACTTTTCTAAGTCGAAAAAACAGCGAAAAGTTGGGAATTTTGTAAAATTGTCACTTCAAAATTTGTGTACTGTTCAGGACTGTTCTCTTACTTGGGAGAAATTAAACTTTTTTGAAGTTTTCAAACATTTCAGAATTTAAAAGTATGGGACCTCCAGGTTATGCATGTTGCGAAATCCCAACCTTTTTCCGGTTCTTTCCTTTTTCTCATTACCTCTCCCTTTCTTTTCTCTCATTTTAATTTTTTTAATTTTTTTTTCATTTCTTTACTATTATTTTTTCTATCTTCACGGCCCAAAATTTCCCAACTTTCTCCCAATTTATTCCCAAGTCGAAAAAGCAGGGGGGGAGCCTCCTTCCATCCCCCCATGGCGACGGTCCTGCTATTAAGCTTTAGCTCTGTTTAATTGAAATTATGTACTTTCAAATGAAAAAATACGTACCAGAGTAAGAAGACGTGGACGTTTCCAACAATTTGAATGTGAAGGGAATGTGAACTTTCATCATATTCATCTGGGGTATCCTGGGAGGAACCTGATGAAGTGTCGTAGGAAAAACAAAGTCTTCCCCGTTCACTCGCAGCACCATCATGTTTCTGTAAAACAGAAATCTGAAATAAGGTAAAAGGTATAGTTTAATACGAATTTCAAATGGCAAAGCTATTCATTTGTAATATGTAACGGTTTAAATGTCTTAATTCAGTCGAGCCACCCTGTAGGTTCGTTAGTTTATCAGAATATTGCTGGGATGATGGGTTGTCAATTGAGCAGTAGTAAATAAAACCGAGGATATGTTGGCGGTAAGGATTAAGAAACGATTCAGAGTAGTGCGATAGGTTGCCTTTTATGTTTAGGGATTTGGCAACCCTAGTATTGCAATATGGCAACTGACCGCTCTATCGTAAAGTTGGACATTTTTGAGCTTATACGTACTCAGAACATTTTGACATACGCACGCTATTTGTGTTGTTTACAGTAACTTAAAAGATTCATCTCGGCCCAAAAGTGGAATTAAATCGTGAACATTTTCGTGCAATTATGTTTTACAACTTTCGACGTGGATTAAGTCAGCAACAGCGCATGGATGAACTTAATTCAATTTTTGGCGATGAAGCTCTATCAAGGATCAGTGTTTATCGACGGTATGGTGAATTCAATCGTGGTCGTAGTTCACTCCAAGATGAATTTCGTGAAGGTCGTCCACAACCAGTTGTTCCGAAAACCATTGATGCTGTGCGCGAACTGATATTGCAAGATCGTCGTGTGACCTATCGTGAGATAGAGACAACCATAGGCAGTGGGACCAGCATACATTCAATATTGCATAAACATTTGACTGTCAGAAAAATGTGTTCGCGTTGGATCCCACACAATTTGTCAAACGCTCAAAAAAGTCTCGTGTCGATTGGTCGAAGGAAATTCTCAAAAAATAAAATCGCGGTGCATCGAAACACGTCTATAACATCGTCACAGGTGATGAATCATGAATTTACGCGTATGAGCCCGACAGTAAACAGTAGTCGACTGTGTGGGTGTTTCACGATGAATCAAATCCAACAAAAGTTCGCGCACGAAGCACTTCCAAGCAAATGGTCGCCTGTTTTTTTGGAAAAACTGGACACGTTGCAACCGTACCACTAGAACAACGCAGAACAGTTAATTCTGAGTGGTACACAACATTTGTTTGCCAGTTGTCTTCCAAAAATGCGAGCTCTCACACATCGGCTCAAACAACTGCATTTTTGAGCAAACAAAACATCGATTTGATGAGTCATCCGCCGTATAGTCCTGACTTGGCACCGAATGACTTCTTTTTATTCTCGGACGTAAAAAACAAACTGAGAGGTTAACGTTTTTCGACAACTGAAGAAGCGGTTGTTGTATTCCGAATGCATGTTTTGGAGATACCTCAATCAGAGTGGCAAAAGTGCTTCGACAATTGATTCAAACGCATGCAAAAGTGTATAGATCTTCATGGGGAATATTTTGAAAAACAATAAATTTGATTTTCCATTATTGATATTTGTTTTTGTTCTCTAATCCCCAAATATAAAAAGGCAACCCTCGTATCTATCGTATAGCCGACACGAAAGCAAGGCTCTAGCTCGGGACCGTCTGACACCTAAAAACATCTAAGGTCAGTCAAATTAGTCAATTCAATATTTTCATTTCCTATTCTTTAAATATTGGTAGAGAATTTCATACCGCATGTTTCCAGGTTTTTTGGGCATTAATAAGATCACCTATGAAAGATTCACGTCGAGCACTGTCCGACCTTTTATTAATTTTTTTTAATTTTTTTTGAGGGAAAAAAAGCTTTCAAGGCATTCTGGTAATTGGAGAAATCCACTGTTTCTAACTGTTCCTAAGATACAAGGTGTTGCACTCTTCCTGTTTTGTATCAATATTGTAAATATCATTTATTCGATCTTGGTTGAATTTACCAATGTTTTTTCAGTGACAAGTTCTCATTTAACCTTAAGAGGAATCCATGCCCACTTGAAACGTATTTTACTTATAGTTTCTCAACCAGTTATATGATTTTCATGCAATTTGCACCGATCGCTTCAAAAAAATATTCCTCAAGTGCCTGACTATTGTTTTTCGAATTTTTGAAAAGAAAAAAAATTATCCCAACTAAATTGTTTTGAAATCATGGAAAATGAGAGTTACCCGCTAGTGAATATAGTCCTTTTGAAATTAAGTCAATTTTATATTTTATATTAAGTACATTTTAAATGAAAACTTTGAGAAGTAAAATAGAAAATGCATTTACGGCAACCAGTTCGTGGCGCCCTCTGATCACCCGACAATCTCTTCCCTGATCGCAAATGCAACGGCAAACGGCGTGCGGATTTTTATTTATGGGCTGCAATTCGTTCATTGTGAATTTCTCCTTCATGGTTTTTGAATTCGGAACTTGCTTTTTGGTGTGATTTTGGGAAAGGAAGGCTAGACGCTGCGAAAGGAAAACGATAGTACACAAGTGAGAAAATACGTAGGCGTAGAAACATCGGTAAGAAATCAATAACTATTCAATTAGTTTAATCGCACTATTTTATAAATTTGAGCGATATCATTATGACTCAAGGTTAGTTACATACTGAAAACGATGTTTAGAGCAAATTCATTGGAATTCAACTTCGCATTCAATTTTATTTTTGTATGACAAAACGAATATTCATGTCCGATTTTATAGTCGTATCTTTGATATAGTGAATTATAATAAAATTATGGATTGTTAATAATAATTACGTTTATCCATAATTCAACGCAATGGTAATAAAATGATTGTTTACCCATTTTTTCTTTCAATTGTAATTGCTATCTTTTGTTAATAAATTTTCGGAAATCAATTTATTACTTGTCAGGTATTCCCAGAGTATTATTTTGAGACCATTATAGATGGTCAGGTAGGTATTACTAGTTATAGTCTATTTCAAAAGAGTGTAGAGTAATAAAATCTCATTAAGTATTCAAAAGCGCTACAGGGTGATCCGTCAATAAATTCTGTCACTTCCCTAGTCCGCATTGCAAAATTATGTCGTTTCATAAAGAGCAGGTAGGTATCACCCTGTTT
>WOGP01003134.1:0-15613 GCA_015342065.1 Leptinotarsa undecemlineata
AAGCAGTTTTGGCTTTATTTGTAGAGTTGGCAATCAGGCTATTATTGTACTTTTTTTTTGCTACATTTAACAGATGTTTGTATAGTTTCTTATATTTCTTACAATAGGATTTGAAATTTTCATTTCCTGTTAGAGTTTGAGCATATATATTCTTCAAATTTTTGCCGGAAATTAGTATTATAGTAATTAGTATAGGTAATTAGCCATAGTTTTTTTGAGTTCATCTATGTTTTAGTTTCGCAGTTTTCAGAGGAAAAGCAATATCGAAAAGGTGTTCAAAAGTTTGAAAGAAGACCTCAAATTTTTCATTTGCGTTTCCTGTACAGTGATATATTGAATTATATTGATTATCCTATATTGAATATAGGATAAAAAACAGTTCTTTTCTAATTTCTACTACGAATATTATTTGTCATTACCGATTTCGGTTTGCTTGAAAATGGCTTAATGAACCGAAACCTGTTCAAATCTGTTCAAATCTGTTTGAAATATGTTTTTCCGTTAATCAGCTATCGCCCCCATACGAATAATAACTCAGAAGTTGAGAAACTTGTGCGAGCTAAGGAACAACGAGATCTTAGCTTTTAACGTGTGATTCCTAACACTGATTCCTGAATCGATCGTAACAAATAAACATCTTAGGAGAAATCAGACAAAACAAAAATTATTGTCTTTATTCTATACAGGGGATATTCTGTCATTAAACGGGAATATAAAAAAATTCTCAATCTATATATAATATAAATATATTCACATAGTATTCATATTGAATATAGGATGAAGTAAATAATTGCTGTCCGATTTCTACTACTATTTTCATTTGTTACGACCGGTTTCTGTTTACTTAATAAACTAAACCGGTCGTATCAAAGAGAAATCGTGGTAGAAATTAGACCAAAGTTATTTCCTTTATTCTAAATAGAGAATATTCTATCATCAAACAGAAATATAGAGAAATTCTCAATCTACTAAGGAAAAAATATTAAATCATCATCTCAACTGAATGTATAATATTCTGTCATTCATTATCTTTTCTGTATCTAATCTTATTTACTTGGATAATGCTAATGATACCTCCTTTTTCTTCAGTTTTTCATGAGAATAGTTTGTTCACTGCCATATTTCATTTTCTCTTGTAATTATTCTTTCTCATGGTTTTGAAATGTGTTTTTGATTCAGTCTGAGTTTACCTTATTTTTGTTGTTTGTTGACCGGTGCCAGCTGGTGCTGGTGATGCAATTTTCGGTACGTGTCGTCGATTTCTTCACAATACGATCCTACTATGATGGTTAGGCCCAGTTGCAGCGAGTTATAGCCGCTGACCTTCATATAGTAATTGTGATACACTGGTTAGAACTTTGGGTATAGTAATGAATATTACTGGAATTTCTTTCTCAACGACAAACCGTTATTTCAACACCTCGACACGTGTTTCAATCACCAAGTGATCATCTTCAAGAGGAATATCAAGATCAGTTTGAAGGTCAGTAAAGATCATCACTTGGTGATCGAAACACGTATCTAGGTGTTTAAATAACGGTTTGGTGTTGGGAAAAAACTCCAGTAGTATCATACAAGCATTGTCTTTTTTTGGTGGGTTTTTCCTTTGGGAAGTACCTGGACGGTTGATCGGTGTCTACGACCACTATCCTGAACATCTCCTGTTGTTGTAGAGGATCCACTTTTCATCAAACGTAATAATTCGATAAAAAAAAACTGCAAACACTGAACACCATCATTGTATAGAGTACAAAATTCTTCATCGATCAGCATAAACCACGACACGGTAAAATTGATATTTATTGAGATACAAAGCAGAAGATACGTATAACATCAAAGCGGGCAATACTTTAGAAACAACCTGATACTTGTCCATCAACATTCACAAAGTTATTATTGCTGGTCGAAACATAATATCCTTGAATCGATGAATATTCATAACTCAGTTTTCCAAAGGTTAGTTCATTTCTTGATATTCTGGCATCATACCTATAATACATATATTCGAAATGTTACTGAATTAATTCTAAATGAAATGTCTGGATGCTGGAATTCATACATCGGCCATTATATTGAAGTTATTCAAAAATGTTGGTCAGTTAACCACAAATTTGTGAGACAATTATACTACAAAAGTGTTTTTCCAGTATCAGGAGTTCTATAAAAATATATTACTTCTTGGAAACTTCTTTTTCATCATTTCTTCCATGAAATTTTTTCCGTTTTCTCTCCAATCTGGATATTGGCCCTACGGTCAATATACTTAAAATGTATCCACACAATGAAGATTTCTACCCTCATATTATATTTCAGTCCATACTCATTTCTGGGATTGAACAAAATGCTCCTGTCGCGAAATATTTTCTCATTATCAGTGATTTCCTCTAGTCGGTTAGTGATTATTATGAAGTATATATACTCTCAAGTGTACTTCAGTGACATGTGGCCAATGAGCGTGTTCGATGTTCGTTCCTTTTATATTTGGAAACTTTTGTTTTGCTCATCTAATAGCTTGGTGAACTTCCTAGTATAAATTGTCTCTTGATTGCAACCCCCTTCATCACATAATGTTGAGATTCAAGAGTGTCTATTGCTGATGTTGGTGTGATTCACTTCTCTCTTTGCTTTCTGTCTAGTTTGATTGCTTCATCTTTGGCCAATAAACCAAATGGGCATATATGAGTTTCACATATACATTGTGGTGTATAGCTAATGAATAATGTCTAGTTTTAGCTCCCGCGTCTTTTTATGGGTGCGCGTAACTAGTATTGGGGCAACATTGGTATTCCCTTATATTTTATCTCTGGTACCTAGTAACACTTTTAGCCATAATCGTCCTAACTAGAAGACTATTCGCGATATGCACGAGCGATTTAAGACACAGTTATGTCACGTGGAGGTGATGTGAAATGACCACCGAGATTGTGCGATTTAAATCTGTTAGACTTCCTATTATGGGATTTTCTCAAGTCTCAGATGTATACGAATACGCCCAGCGGTCATCACAGCCAACAAAACCCGTGGTATCGGTAAAATTCAGTCTGATTTATGCGCTCCATCCAGAGAAGCCGTCGCGAAGATTTGAACGATGTTACATTCGACACATATTGCTTCAATAAGTCTTTCAAACGAATGAAAATTTCGATGATATCTCACACACACTTTGTTTTACTCAAATTTAAAGATAAGAAGCGTTCAATGATAGACGTTATACAAACAACATATAATCGGAATGTTTCAAAACTAAAATATCCTTCATAAATAGACTTTGGGAATACTTTTTTAATCTTTAGTTGACCCAAAATATATAATCATGCCCCCAAGAAAGTTCGACAGAAGACCTTCCACCCAACAAATGTGGGGATTAGTAGAATGCTTATTCCTTTGTTGCGTAGTTTTTATCAATTAGATTACTTTCAACATCGCATTCTGAAAGCTGGTCGCACAAGCTTTGGAAAGGCTTTCCATACTGTTTATATGGATTATATCGTATCGATCCCTTGTAGATACAGACCATTCTGATTTGTATTCGATATCATTGAATACCAATCCATTCCTATTCATTGTCTTTTCTTTCTGATTCTGAAACTCCAGAACATGCAAAAACCAATCTCATCAAGAATCCTTCAAGCCAAAAATAAAGTAAGTCATCTGAAATACCCTCAGCCCAGTTCAGCCACTTTCAAGACCCAGTAATTGAATACAAGTGCATTAAAGAAAAAAGGGTATCTGAGGAATGAAAACGATAATGGTAAAAGCTTATATGGATTACAGAGGGAAGAGCATACACAACGACTGAGTGCCTTGGCTGGTTTCGGCATAAAAGGCTTTCCATTTGGAATCGCCGAAGATCCCGGTTTGCTCTTACATAAATGGGTCTACTTATTGCATTAGTTTAGTCAGTGTCGCTTATACTGCTCCATATCCGCACTTTTATAAACTTTTCCTTCTCCGCAATGACATTTTCGAAGGTTAGGGTCGTCGATGTTTCACATGGCGGTAGGTCGACTAATTTAGCGGGTCTGTCGATTTCTGCAAAAAACTGAAGGGATGATTTCATTTTCTCATTTCTTCTGAATATGTTAGTCTGAGATCTCAGTATTCATCGAGCTGATTAATGAATGAAAAGTATGTATTTTATGTCATATTGAATAAATATACTGCAATTGACTGAAAAATTCCAGTCCAGAATATTATTAATGAAAACTTTCATATTTTTGGTGTACTATAAAAAAACATAATATTACAATTATTGAACTTTATCTTCGAAGATAAAAATTAAAACAAATATGGAAATTAATTGGCGCTCCGGGGCGACTATATTGATTCCAGTGGCGTATATGCTTTTTCAGCTGCAGGAAAACCCGGTGAAACGTACTGTACCACATCATCTGAAAATCTTGATTTGCCAATGTCCTCTCTCTCTCATAAAACAAACAAAAAATAAAACAAGGCGTAATAATGATCAAATTCAACGCCAGAACCACAGTGAACAATGACTGCATGAATATTATAACAGTGGTCTGCTAGATTGAATTGTTCATCTATTTCGAACCTTTGAAAGAGTTTCTTGCTTCCAGTGACGGCTTGTGCATTGGAGAACAGGGGAAACTAAAGTCATAAAGTCTATATACACACAGAACAGCCCGCCGGAGGCGCGAAAATTTGTATGTTGTTGCACGCTTTGCCTAATACTGAAGTTAGGGCATAGGTATGACAATGCGTAAAAAGTGCATGAAGAGATATGGACTAATTAACTTTTGCCTAAAATAATAGATGTCACACGTCCGAATTAAAAAATTAAACAAATCGTCAGCTGTGCGCCCAGGTGAATCATCATGAAAACCCATAAAACGTTCTACCACATTACCATCTTTGACATATCTAAAAACGATTGAAAGTTGTGATGTCCAGGTAATATCAATAGTTTCATAATTTCCCATGCTGAAAAAGAAACACTCTCAAAGTCCTTGCTTATATTTTCCTTAATAATCACACTGTCTATAAGCTCATTTTGGATGGTTTTTGAGGTGCCTGAAAAAACGCTACCATTTAAAAAAGTGCCAAATTGTGAATTATATTTGCCCCATAACATTGAAAGTTCCTTGTAATTTTCGCGATTAATCGAATCTTTCATCTTTTCATCGTGTCCGCGAAAAGGTAATTTTTTGGAACCCAACTAAATCATAATATCGATAAGTTCTTTAAAATTTGACCGATTTTCCCTAAGCTGTTTATTAAAAGAAATTATGGCCTCTTTTTGAGCTGTATCTAAAGCTGTTGCTATATTTTGTTTCCTAAACAATGTTAATTTACAAGACGAAAATATATGCTCCTTAGATTTAAAATGTCCTTCTGTAGAACGACGTAAATTTTTTAAATCGGAGTATCCTATTTCAGATCACGTTTGGTATTCGGTTTGTACGGAAAATAAAACACGGGGTCAACAAAAAAGTTTTTCTCGTTTAATGGAGCCGGTTAACCAATCGCATTTATCGTACCAACTAATATCAAATCCTCGATTTTGTCGATTATCTGACGCTTTAATTGAAATCAAATTTGGTTGAGGCCTTCCCAGAGTTTTAATAATGTAAAATTTATTATCATAAGAGAAAGACTTGAAATTATTTGCCAGCAACCAATTGACTATATCGTCAGATTTTTCAATTTCGTCCAACTTATCCATAATAAATGAAAAATAAAACTTACTGAAAAAGTGAAAACCTGAAAACACCTAGAAATTGAAAGAAAACATTTTAAAAACACATTAGAAATATTATTAAAAACCACTGCTGTAATACAATACTGCCTGTTTTATATACAAATAACAAATATTATCAAGAAACACTGGAACGATTTACCGAAATATTATTCGGTCCCGGTGCGTCACGGCATCCCGTCCGAATAATTAAATGAACAAAATAAATAGCAGTCGTACACTAACGGAGACCAACTGGAGGGTAGCCTCCTCTAACGCTATAATTTCTGCAACAGAAATTACAAATCGGGACGTATGTCGCTGGTTGGATCGATCTCGCGAAGCTTGTGTTTTTTGAAGCGGTCGGAAGTTTGGCTCCGTTGCAACGTATGGCATTTATCATTTCGGGTTGATCGGTTATTCGTTATTCGTTCATGGGCGGGGCGTTTGAGTATTGTTGATGCAGGATACAGTGTGGTACGTACTACGCAGTGAGTGATAATATTTTTTCGGGCATATTATGTATTTATATTGAACATTAATGGTAAAGTAATGATACCCAAACATTAAAAAAAAAATAATCATAATTATTTGTCAATATCTTTCGATTTATTGCGCTGAATAGTCCCAAATTTCATGGGGAGGCTAAGCCTCCGTTGCCTCCTCTGACGAGCCGCCGCTGCTTGCTTCCGTCAGAGGTTGAGTCTTGTTTGAAGATAATTAGTGTTATTATTAGGTTGACTGGTGCCTCAGCTGTACTTGTTTCCTTATAACAGTCAGTTACTTTGGCGCACGTTTGGCAATGCAGACGATCATCACCTGTTGAAAATTCCATTTTCAGATGATTCAGCAATAACCTTTGCACGGACTGGTTATTAGTCGTATTAGGAAACGCTAGATAAAGTTCCAGAAATTCACATAAGTTTTCGCTACCTCTTGAACATTTACTACAAAGTAAACAAGTAAATACAAGACGAGATGCACTGTACGGAACCATTCAATCCAGAGCGGTCAGGAGTATTGATTTTGCTATTGTTTTCCTCACGAAGAGTATTCAACAAGAACCCCAAAAATTCGGAACAATCTTCTTGTTGTCCTAACGAGTATCAGGAAATCGGTTGAAGAGAAAGATGATACATTCTTAGGAAACTACTGCTGCATGACCAAGTGTTTCGTAAGGAAGAACATGTTTAACAGAATCTCCATAGGAACCAATTAAAAATTTACCAAATATTTTTTTTAACATTTCACTGGTACGAAAGTATAAAGCCTATAGAATATGCAAAGTTAGGTTGACTGATTTTTTACGTCACAACTCTTGGGTAGACATATATAAACACGTAAATCAAACACGGTGGAATAGCTTTGTATGCAAAAAATCAGTCTTGAATTCTGTTTGTTCAGTTTTAAAAAGTGAAATATTGCTGCGAGTGAATACGTGCGACAGAGAAGTCCCAGCGAACCATCCCATGCGATAGAGAAGAGAACACAGCATTGCAGCTGTGTGTAGTACGTTCATTGAATGAAAGAAAGTGCGCGTGCTATTTATTGTTGTTAGAAAATGGCCAAAATGTTTTTTTGATTTATTAGCTTCACTTGTATGTTTGTTTGTAACCGAGCCCTTTTGATTCGATTTTGCCTAACTCTAAACAAACGAATTTATTTTAAACTTTGTACACTTATCAAGAATCGGTGGCAATACTATAATTTCATAAGTTTATCTCATTATCCTGATCAGGATCGCCAGGATTGAATAATTTCCTCACACAGTATCTGCGTGAGAGTAGTTGAGAAAACCACACTGTCTGCGCATGCGTATATGGGGTGCTGAATATCCATTGTTATGAATACTTGGTTGGGAGCTGTTTGCCAATTTTGAGCCATAATAAAATAATAATTCAAAGCGTCTTAGCTTTTTCACCACAAAATGCATTTTTTCGTAAATATATTTTTTTTGATTTTTTAACCTATTAGAAGTCATAAGTTACATCAAGCCATAGGACTTTGAACTATAAAGTATCCGTATAAAATCCTATACCACCGCGTTTGTAATGAAATGATCTTTATTGAAACTCAACTAACCAGCACAGTGCAAGTTACTAGTATCGATTTACCTCCTATACCTGTCTACCCAAGAGTTTCGACGGAAAAAAATTAGTCAACCTACCGTTTGCACATTCTATACCCAACCAGAAAAGTTGTTTTATAACTCCATGGTGTTGCAACAGTTTTTATTAATCAATCATATTCTGGGCTGACATTTTTCAATTACCTCATTTGCAATATATTTTTTGACATATTCAATTTCATATATTTTAATCCAGTA
The DNA here is from genome assembly GCA_015342065.1 of Leptinotarsa undecemlineata. Taxonomy (NCBI): domain Eukaryota; kingdom Metazoa; phylum Arthropoda; class Insecta; order Coleoptera; family Chrysomelidae; genus Leptinotarsa; species Leptinotarsa undecemlineata. The sequence continues at coordinate 8,025 of WOGP01003134.1, forward strand.
ACCATCTCGGTAGAGGTCGTTTTACTAAAACCATTCATTTATTGAATATGTTTGTTGTTATTCATCAACATTTATTTAGGAGTTTTCACCTTCCACTATATGATTAAATACTTTCATACAGGTGTCGAGGAAGTTTAAAAATGAAGCAAATCGAAAAAAAAAATGCTCCGAAACGTTGATATGAATATTATTAAAATTTCTCAGCTCTTTTTTCAATACGCGAAATAAATAAATTAAGGACGTTACTGATGAATAGAAAACATTTTCTTGTGAATAATACTTTCAGTTCCCGCAGTAAATTAAAGAGATGAACTGAAAGTTTTCATTTTCCACACAAGTGTAAAATTCTCCATTATATCTTTCATTTTTTTTCAGATTGTAGATAATAAAATCCGCTTAGTAGGTCGTTGAAAACTTCTGATTTCCACCACAAGAAATGGCGTTTATTGTTATATTAATCTATAAATTTTCCTTCACCCCTTTCACTAGCACAGAAATGGTAACGAAAATATAAAAAAAGAACTTATCATATGAAATTTGAAAAATATTTTGAAAAAATGTCGTGATTTCATCATCTATTCGAATCGAATAAAATAAAATTTACCTCCATACTTACATCACAGGATACAGTGACACACCTAGATGAAAAATAGTTATATACATAGGTATATAGAATTCGATAAGCATTTGTGCAAAAAACTTTAATATATTTCAATATAACTGAACCCCTTCCGGGAATAGTGTCAGCTAAGCAACGTAAGTAGCCGGATCAGCCTGAGTAATAAGCAGTTTCATATTAGTTCCGAAGATTAACAAACAAACGATAATTTCAATAATGAATATAATTTTGAACTCATTTCAGTTCATTTCAGTAAATGTTTGAATTGGTCACTATTCACTTCCTGTCAATAAGGAAGTTTGTTTACAAATTCATTATGGATTGTTTCTGGGATAATTTTGAGTACCTCTCATTCCAACTATGAGCTCTGAAATAGACTGCAGTTGTGTAACATAACTTACAGATTTTAACAATCCCCATCAATGCAGCAGACCATTCTGAGGGATAACGTTTACTTATACACTAGTTTGGATAATTGACAATTTTCAAACCAGTTTGTCGATACCTCATCTTGCTGAAACCTCATAGGCTGGTTGAAATTCTATTTGGGTTTGACAATAGTAATTCCCTGAGGGATTGCAATGTCCGTTGGTTTAGGACGCTAGGAAATAACACCAAAGAACCAAAATCTCACCTTCTTGCAGGACGTGAATTTTATATGTTGTACGAACCGTAAGGAGTTTTTGATACTAAAACTTAGTTCCGAAATAGGAGACTTTCAAATTTCTCAGTGAGCCATTCTGCTATTCGGTAGGTAGGAGATCCAATCCTGGTTTGTGGATTTTTGGGAGGCAATATAGTTTTGGTACCGTTGGAATAGCATTCTATGCTATTCATCCAGAATTACTACTTTGTTACCTTTGACGGCCTCCAAATAAAAAACGTCTTCGTCTTTCAATTGCTTGATAAGTTTCTTTAGATTTTTATCGTCGGTTATTAAATTTTTAGGTTCATCTGTTATCATGATTCGATTCCTTAAGAATAGTTAGACAAGTTAACAAAAACAAAAACAGGCATCTAGCCCACGAGGCCAACGGCAGTGTAGAAATAATAATATTATGATTAACTATGGTGAACCAATACCCAAAGGTATACTATATAGCTTGTTGAAGTAATAATTTAACTATCAGATTCACCTAACTATAACATAAGAACACATTATGATTTAAAACACTTAAGACGCATGTACCTAACAGTTTGAATGATGATAACGTTCTACATATACTTAGTTCAATCTTCCTCTTGAAGATGATCCCTTGGTGATCGAAACACGTGTCGAGGTGTTGAAATAACGGTTTATATTGGGATAAATCTCCAGTAATATTCATTACTACACCAAAGGTTCAAAACAGTGCATCACAAGTACAGAAAAAATAGTGTTGATTTTGAACATTTTCGAAATTAATGTGAATCCACAAAAATATTGAAGCTAACTACTAACAGAATGAATTTTGCTATACAACTTGCAATTTTATAAAAATCAGTTTGACTGCACTGAAACTGATCCTAATTTTTTTCTCTCTGTACAAAAACTTCTCTACTATGGTCCGATGGAATAGCAGCGCAAATGAGGCGAAAAATAAGCTATTTCGGGGGGTGGGAACTCCAGACAATCAGACCGGGGGCTCTTCAATGCCTTTCAACCAATTGCAATCTAATCCAGAACCCTTCAAAAGCAATCGAAAGAATCTTAAAAAGCAATTGAATCGAAGTATCGAAGTTAATCGAATACTGCCGCTCTACGTTGCCTTGTGGCTTCGTTCACCCTTTTCTTGGCCCTTTGTTGGTTTTCCTCTCACCAGAGGGGTTTTAATTCGACGCGATTTGATGAAACCGAGCTCTCATTTAATATATGAATCAATTACATATTTGTCTACACTTTGATATTGATATAGATTCCGTGTATCGACTGATTTAAATTCATCATTTCGGAAATCATTTCTATCATTATTTCAGACACTCAGATGCACTACATACCATGACTAATATATTCACTTACCGAAGTAGATAATCTGGATCAGAAAAATCGTAGATATGGTAATGACTCGGATTTACACAAGTTCCAAATATATGTTAGTTGTGTGAAAGCTATTTTACGAGTTTTTTGGTCGTGGTTGGTCTGCAGGTTTTTATTCCTGACATTTCGTCTACTACTGCAGTTGACATTATTAAAGGGGATGGTGTAACGATCGCCGTGCCCGAGTTGGTCTCCCGTTTTTCCAAACGCATTTACCACGATGTTCATACTTGAGTCTGGTTTTATATTATTATTAGTGGGCGTGGCCTGGTTTCTCTTAATTGAATTACCTGACCTTGTTTGTGTACTTCTAAGGAAAGGTAGCCATATTGTACTGATGTGCATTGCCTCTTTTTCATACCTGTATCTTTGAATTCACATTGCCTGTATCTTCGAATGGAATGATATCAGTGCCTTCATTACTCGGAGCATGTTCAGCTATAGCTGATTTGTCGGATTGTCCGAGTCGACAATTTCTCTTATATTCAGAGAGACGGGCACCTACACTTTTTTTCGTAGTTTCAATGTTCACCAATCCGCAGCTACAAGGAATCCGGTATACCCCGAGTATTGCAAAATATTATCTGGGGTCCTTAGCCGATCTTAGATTTTGTATGATAGTTTATGTTGCCCTAAATATTAGTTTCACGTCGTGTATGTCTAAGATTACCCCAATCCAGACTGTAACATTTTTAACGAAAAATTGAATAGTTTTTCCCTTTACCAGCCTAGCTGGGGTTACTTTGACGTTCTCTCTCCTGGGTCGTATGGTGTACTCTAATTATCCTTCCCTGTACCCATTTCTTCTGATTGCATTCTTTAGGTGAATGATTTCCTAAGGAAGACTCTCAGGCTCACAGATACGTCGTGCTCTCTCAACCAACTCAACCTCTCTTCTGTTGTGGCTGATGGTTAGAGTTTTTATTCAGGTACATGTATGTGTGTGTTTATTATTATTTTTGCTATCATACTGTCACATGAACTTATCCTTTAGGATTTACATTATTTCTTGAAATGCGTGCTTTTGATGAAGTCAAGAATTTGTGTCTAGAAAATTCTATAAGAGTGCAGAACAATCGAGAGTATTTGGAAGAGAACGTTTCAAACTTGGCCAAATGGGGCGATGGGCGAATTCAACGGTTGTTGGTAGCATTTCGATGCGACCTCCTCATTCGGAGTTGATATCCCCATTGGACTACGGCTAACACAGCCCGATCAACCTTAGAAAATATGGCAGATCAATGTGAAACGATCAAGAAAGCCCTCTAGAAAAGTTCAGTACATTTGAGATCATTCTGGAGCATTTTAGAAAATTTAGAACATACCAAAACATTCTGATATGTTGTAGAATAGTCATGAACGTTTAGATATATTTCATAATGATCTCGAATTATATTGAATCTTCTGGAACATTTTATATGTTTCCATGAAAGTAAACATAAAACAAAAGAATTTTTCAGCGAGAGATACTATTTTGAGTCTCCTCAGCTCCTACGTCGCAAACAGGTGTCAGTTTGTTGGTCTTGATAGTGTCAAAACTAACGAAGTGACTTCAGTTCCGTACTGAAATGAGTGCAATGCATGATCTCTTCAAATTATGTGAGGGAGAAATAGTTCCGACACCGATGCAGCATCACCACGTTGAATAGCAATACTAATTCATTCTATCAAGAAAGAGGTAGAACGGTAATCTTTCGTTGCCAAACCTATTATCCATCCGAGTTCATGAACGAATAACAGAGACTCCGAGCCATGAACACCAAACGATTCAACTGATTCTGGATGGAAAAGATATTGTTACCAAGATATTGTTTTTTTTTTTTAGTTTTAATCTTTCGCCATACAATGCTGCATGCAGTTCCAGCAGATTTCGAACTTTCGGCTAGATAGGAAGCCGCGACCGTGTCAAGTGAAGTCCCATACCACAGGTTTACCGTATTTTCATGATATGAGAGACATATTATCTTGTCGTTTACTATCATCTCGACTGGTACCTGAGGGTTCCAGAATTTCAGGAACATCCGCTGACACTACAGCTCGTTTCAATTTGTCGTTCACTTGGTGATGTCGAGATGTACGTCCTGCACTGTAACATATATTTTTCCGACCAAATTATCAGAAAGTATACCAAACAATTGATTAAAGATCCTTGATTTGAAGGAACTCAAGTGCTTCCTCAATGGAAAATAAATAGTCAATCTCATCATGTTATTTTAATATCCTCTGAATATGTCTTGTATTCTGGGTGTTTCTTGTGGCGGCTGAATAATTGTGAATATAAATTTTGTAAGTTGCTAAATCTCTAGAATTCATGATAACATTCAACAGCGTAAAGAACGAAACGTAACAACTGGCCTTTAGAAATAAGTATCTATAAAAAAAATACTAGAAAGAATAATGCTTCTCCTTATTCTCCACAAGAAGGATGAACCATACTTTATTCCTTGCATTAAAGTTTGTATTGTCATTATTAATTTGGAAACATCATTTCCACCACTTTGTTTTATCAATTCCCGTCGATGTGAATTAATCTCATTCTGTGTTCCTTTCCCCTTCCAGTTTTCTGTTTCCTTGCCTAGCAATCAGAAGTTGAAATCAACTTTCAGAATAATCCAACCCATACATACAACCCGGCATTCTACAAGAAATCTCATCAACTATTCAGGCAGCCACTGAATTGAAAATCTTTTCAATTACCACCGCCCATCCAGCGCGAAAAGAAGGAAGATTAATAAAGTAAATTACTTCCCAGAAAAAGAGACGTAATTAAGGAAATTGTTATTTAAGCGTACTAAACCTATTAGAGTTGAGCTCGCTTGAGTTTCAATAAAAGTCAATTAAATTTTCTAATTAAAGCTCTGTATGAGTACGTATAGCAGAGAAAGGGACAGAAATGAAACCAATAGGGCGGAGGTACATATCTGGTTCGTGTGCAAGTAATTTTAGAAGATCAAAACACTATCTACAGTAAAAAATAACACTTTTTTGTTTAAGAAACTTTTTTTGCCGATTGACATTAAACGTCAATTTTAGTGAAATTCATCGATCATAGATCATCGATCATTGTCATTTTCTAGGCATAAGCGTTTGAAATTGAACTTTTTATTATTTTTTTGGAATCTTGCTGAGCAAAGGCATCCGATCAAAAAAGAACGACATGAATGCGAAAGTCACTCACTTAACACTCACGCATTTATCTCTGTTTCTCCGTACTGGTGCTTCTTAGATCTAAGATGCATACTAAGAAAGGATTTTTGAATATTCCAACTGGAGCGCCTCCCGTGGGCGTAAAAGGGGCGTGTTTACATATGAAAATTAGCTTTTCATCACTGTTTCTATATAAAGGTTTATTTTCGGAGGCTAAAATTTTGTATGTCGGTTCGTTTTATGTTGTAGATGTGCGATAAAAAAAGATTTTTGAATATTCCAACTAGGGCAACCCTTTAAGGAAAAAAGACGAGCGTTTACATATGAAAATTACCTTTTCATCGCTGTTTCTCCATACCGGTATATTTTCGGAGGCTGGAATTTCGTACGTAGGTTCGTTTTATGTTGTAGATGTGTGATGAGAGAAGATTTCCGAATATTTCAACTAGGGCAACCCCCTGAGGATAAATGTAGAGCGTTTACATATGAAAATTACCTTTTCATTGCTGTTTCTCCATACCGGTATATTTTGGGTAGCTGAAATTTTGTATGTAGGTTCGTAGGTTCGTTCTCATCATACATCTACATTGTAGATGTATGATGAGAGAAGATTTTCGAATATTCCAACAAGGGGAAACCCCCTGAGAATAAAAGGAAAGCGTTTACATATGAAAATTACTTTTTCATCACTGTTTCTCCATATGGGTATATTTTCGGACCCTGAAATTCTGTATGCAGGTTCGATTTGTATAGTAGATGTGCAATAAAAAAAGATTTTTGAATATCCACATTAGATCACCTCCCTAAGGATAAATCGTGTGCGTTTACATATAAAAATTACTATTCATCACTGTTTCTCCATACCGATATCTGTACGTAGGTTCCTTTTATATTGCAGATGTGCAATAAGGAAGGTTTTTCAAATATTCACACTAGGGCACCCCCCTGTGAATAAAAGGAGCGTTCGCATTTGAAAATTACCTTTTATCATTGTTTCTCCATACCGGTATATTTTTGGATGCTGAAATTTTGTGTCTAGATTCGTTTCGTATTGTAGGTATACAATAAGGAAATATTCTTAAATATTCCAAATAGGACGCCAGCCGCAGAGAAAAGAGTCGCCGCGTCCACAAAATAAAATAATTTTTCATCACTGTTTCTCCATGGCGTTATATTTTCAGTGGCTGAAATTTTGTGTGTAGGTTCATTTTTTTATGTTACAAATGCGCTATAAAAATGATTTTCAAATATTCCAAGTAAGACGCCATTCCCGGGGGAAAAATGGAGCGTTTATCAAATTATATGTGAACGTTTTATGTGAAGACATTCCGTAGACATGTAAAGACAATCATGTAAGTAGATGAAATTGAATTGAAAGAGGTATGTTTATGTACATACAACATACTTGGTAATTTCCATTCAATAATTATGCTTCAAAGTAAATCCTGTCATCAGTACAACAGTAGCACTGAACAGAAGGTCTTCTGCAAAATCTGTAAACCTGGCAACAATGAACACTGTTATTCTCCAGTGCAAGCTGCAGTGGAGAATGTAGTACTATAAAACTGATTACTATATGTTGATACGGATACTTTTGGGTTGTTTCAAAAGCTTGTTCGTCAGTGAATATACTCATTCAATTTGATCAAAATAAGCGGCATTTGAATCAGTGCATTTTTGCCCCACGTAACACTGGTAGATTGTTTCCGTTAGAAAAAACTTGTATGCTCGTAATTTTTACCTGTTTTAGTATCGAAGGTACATACCAGAATTACTTAAGTACAAAAAAGAATGGTTTTTATTATG
>WOGP01003135.1:0-15613 GCA_015342065.1 Leptinotarsa undecemlineata
TACTTTTCTCTACCTAGTTTGTATTTCAAACATTCGTTGTGGAATAAAAATCAGATATCATTCACATGAGTTCTACTTTGAATGAATGTTAACAAATTGCACTTACATGGAACACTGCCATCCTCACTGGTATACATATATGTTTCATCTTAAGACACTTGTCTTAAGGCTCGTCACCAAATTGGATAACATTATAGAAAATACACAAAATACTTTCATGAATTACGAGTTTTTATGTCACGGAATAAGCTTGATCTGCTCATGTCATCGATGACATCGTTATGACATACATTCATCTGTTTGTTTTAATACCAGTCAAGAGGAATCTTATTTGAATTGAAGTGGTTATATTTTTTGGAGTGATTAATTGTTTTTGGCTTTCTACTACTCCATCTACTTCTACATCTCCATCCAAAAAAAGGATAAGGGAATCGTCCAAAGAAAGGAAGGAAGTAATCAATTTACAAATAAGTAACTTTATACATCTTTCTTTGGAAGACTCCTTTATCATTTTTTTGTATCAAGATGGAGTAGTAGAAAGCCAAAAACTTTCTTTCCCAAAAATTATTCATACTGAATTGGATTTTATTCTAGAGTTCGAGAAATACCCTCATGTTCCTAGTCGGAAAGCAGCCTTAATGTTCGATGCTAGCCATCTATAGATAATTCTGACACTGAACTGGAATGCTCCCCATTGAAATAATATCAATAGAGGACTTGATGCAAGAACAAATTTCTGACTTTCTACTTCTCCATCTTTAAAGAAAAAATGTGGGAATCTTCCAAAGAAAGGAAGAAATCAAATAATTCCAAAATGAACTCTTGACAAGGATGTATAGATCATGTATAAAAGTTATTTTCAGACACAAACTGGAAGGAAAAATCTTCTGGAAATAATTTCATAGACATTCAATTATACGAACGAAAAAATATTTGAAACAACTACTTTTCAGTATTACTGTTTTCATTCTGGTTCGAAGGCCGTCGTAGTTTGGAATTGCATCATTACGTTTCGTCAGCTGGCTTCTTTAGAGGTTTATTCATCTTGATGATTCACCGATAACTGGTGATTTCTAGTTCGTAGGTTGCATATATGTTGACTCACCTCTCTTGTTGATGTGTTGCTATTGGCCGAAGTGTCATTATATCTCTCTCTCTCTCTATTTTGGATGGTCGTTGCTTCCTATCTTCAGGCGCATATGACCAATACTCCTCCTGTTGGTTGGCAGGAGCTTCAGCATGGTGCGCAGTGATCTTGCACGAAGCAATGCGCCACCAACTTTTTTTTATCATAAAGATTTGATTTTTATTTAGTCGCCCCCTCCTTGGGAGACCTCTCAGTTTTTTCTATTTAAGGAGCAATTTAAGGAGAAGGCAATCGACGCTACCGATTTCAAACCAATCATTTGGCTACGAAACGTGGATAACATCTTCGTCATCTGGAGACATGGGAGGGACAGAACTGAACCGATTTCTAGACCACCTTAATTAAATGCTCAACACTCCAGCATCAAGTTCACCAAGGAGGCTGAACAGGAACAACGGATAGCTTCTCTTCAGAATATAAATAACGTTTGTGATTCAAGTAGTCTCGCTTAAATCGATGAGTGACAGAGACAGAGATCGAGATTTTCAGATGATGTGGTGCTGTAGGTTTATGCGGGTTTTTCTACAGCTGAAAAAGCAAATGCGCCACTGGAATCAATGAAGTCGCTTCGGAGCGCCAATTGATTTTTGTTGTTGTTTTGAAATTTCATGATTAGTATTTCATTGAAAGTTATATAAATATAAAGTACTATAAAAGTTGGTGATATAAAGAATGGACTGCATCTCATTCCACAGGTAATTCACTGTACGTAGTAATCATCACTTCTGTTGTAATATCTAAATAGCCAGAAATTACTTCTCAACAGCATCTTATGTATCCTGAAACAACTGCATATTAACAAATCTCCGGTCCTCAAATACCTGTTATCCTACTGAAAATGTGTGTCAATGAACTTGTAGATGTAAGTCTTTTTCATGTAACACGTTTTTTTTGTTGGAAAGTCGTTCGAATTCAGCGTAAACAATGCGGTTGTAAATAGTTCTCCCCATACTAACTTTTGAACGGAACAAAATGACTTCATTTTTGGGAAAGAAAGTTTTTGGCTTTCAACTACTCCATCTTGATACAAAAAAAGAGGATAAGGGAATCTTCCAAAGAAATGACTTCACTTCTACTACTGTTTAATAAGGAACACATTACTGATGCATCACTCATTGCTGAAAGGGGGCTATCAACTTGTTTTTTTTCAAATGAAAAGCGTATCTTGTGATACCTTGTTCGTATATAATTCTCGATCCAATACAGTTTCACTTCCGGAAATCGATTCAGCTGTTCCTAAGTTATACATATATTCGTTTCAAGAATCTGCAAACAAACGATATATATTCCAAGGGGAAATGTATTCGTAACTCATTCCAATTTATTCCAATGAATGTTTAGATTGTTCGATTTCAATATTTGCCTCAGGATATGATCCTGAAATGATTTTGTTGCAAACACCTCTTCTCATATCGATGTGTTCTATATTGAACTGTGGTTTAGGTATATTGTGCATTTCAGATGTCACGTTTTTCTCCAGAGATGTCTAGAGGCACCGTATCAGGTGATCTAGGGGGCTTTATTGAAGAACAAAATTTGCCTATCAACCGGTTTGGATAATTTTCGTAAAGACATTAAATATCCAGAATCAGCTGATATGGTGAATCTGGATATTTTTGAGAAAATTGTTGAAATTAAAAATGTACAATATACAACCCTTGATTATTGACACTCCATGTGTAGAAAAATTTGTCTCACCCCAGAAATCACCCCAGAAAGATTTCATTACATAAGGAATGAATTCGCGAAGAGATCTCATTATTATCATGTGAAAGCTGAACTTATGAGTATTCATTGAAATGAATTGGAGTGAGCTATGAATATATTTTTTCCAGTTATCATTATATTTATCATTTGTTTGCAGATTTTCAAAAGCAATATATATCTGCTGACTACTAAGGGACAACTGAGCCGATTTTAAAAAGTAAAGAAATGTTGAATCGATAGCTGAATCTATTGAATGATGTATCACGAAACCCCCTTGTATTACCTTTCATTGTAGGTATCTTTCTTTCTTCGTAAATTTCCCACATTTTTTGTTCAGTGGTGGAGATGTGAAAGGCCCAAAAGCTTTCTCATGAAAACATATCGCTCGTGAAAGTATTTCATTTTCAATGGAAAAAAATCGACATACTAGCTTTGTAAAAATAAGTGCAAATGACACCTGGCACTGCCTCCCGTACTATATACAAAATATTTCGCCTGGGATGGAACAACAAACTCTATAGTCTACACATTCAGCGCTAATACCGTGAGCCGTCGATCGTTGAACTTTTTGATTAAAAATCTGAAGCCTTGCAGTTTTCTTCAAGCACGCATCCTGTCGCGTCAAGGATCCTTCAAGTGAATGTGTTCACATTCAAGGACTCTCCTGGCCTAAATGGAACGCTGTTAATTATGAAGTTGAGAGGCTTCCTAGTATTCTTTTTCCATTTTCAGTCTGCACTGCGATTTTCCAAAGGAGAAACGATGAAATTTTATTTGCTTGGTTTCTTTTGGAATTCACGTGGAAGAAGGCCTTCAAAAGTGGATGATTGGGAATTTCTCATTCACATAATTCATTTTAACTATCAAAAACACTGAAGAAATTAACATCATTCACAATACGCGTTTGACTGAAATGATATACTATGTCCATCTAAGCACCGGAATGCTTCAAAACAATATCATGCAAAGTGCACGTGCTCTCACAGACAAAGCTGCTTGTACAGGGTAGTACTAACAAATGACCAAAATTATATTTTTTTTCAATAATTTGTGGCTAGGTTTTTTAGGTGGAGTGTAAGGACACAAATTAGCAGTTTTCTGAGCCATATCAGTACTTGAAACTCATAAAACTTTGAACTTTGAAATGCCGTATATATTTTTACCGTATATGTACAAATTAGCAGTTTCTTAATGCGTTCAGCATATTATAGTTCAGTTTTCGCAGTTGAACTGGTACTTTACAATTATTCATAATGCAATTCATGCCAATTGATCATGTTAAGTTGTAGATATCACTAATTGGTAGTTTTGAAAACAGGTGGCCGAAGGTACAAAGCTTGTGAAAATTATTTTTACTAATGATTCTACTGATTCCTCAAAATTTAATGAATTGTTCTATCAATGAATCGATAGATGTAAGAGATCATCATGAAAAATGAGAAATGAAACTTCCTGTGATTTTTTTTCACTTTCATTTTAAACTAACCTTACCGCAGATTCGTCCAATAGGTGAGGATATTTTCAAAGTACTACCATGAGGTCATTGTATCAGTTTCAAAATGTTCTTATAGGACGAAAACTGTAGTGACGTTAGTTACATACGAATAAAAGTGGGAAAGGACCACAGAAACTGTCATTTCAAATATTTCATTATTTATTCTTTCCCTACCATATTTTTGTAGAAATTTTCTGATGTGCGCGTACCTTGTTTTATTGTTTTCGTTTCTCTTTCTTGAATTTCAAACTGTTACCATTCATCAATAAGAGTTTTCTAAAATTGTGTTCATTTTAGAGCAGCTATCATCCTGTGAATGGTTTCCGATTATTCAATGAAAACGATAGCAGATGAAGAGTGAAATACATTCATTGTTTTCTATAAATATTTCTAGAAAAACATTCAGTTGATATATATGATGATATAAATAGGCACGTGTTGCGGTTTTGTAAACTGTGTAGAGAAAGTCTCATAATTAATCGTTTCCTGAATGAATCACATAATATACTCATGCAATTGATATGACATTTTTTAATGGTATGCATATTAGAAGCAAATGTTCTTTCGGTATTTTTTTTGGCAAAACTTTCTAAGAGAGGTGGCTGTTCGAAAGTAGCGATTCACATTGAATTTGAATTGCTGAAAATTAAATCCATCCGTAGATTAAATTGATGAATGTAGCTGTTACTACCTGGTAGGAAATCATAGTGAAGAAAAGAGAAATAAAACTTTCTATGTTTTTACCACTTTTATTTATAACTAACGTTACTGCAGTTTCGTCCTATACGGACATTTTCAAACTCATTCAATATAAGTTGCATTTCTCATTTCTCTGTTGGTGATGTGTTAAGTCACTTGGACGCTTTCCGTGAAACTATCTATAAAAGAGAGATAAATTCCCAACCTTTCTTCGATGTTTCAGACTATCTTTCTGGATGAAATCATCCAGCAGCTTTAGCATGTGCTTAAAGGCAGAACTCAATACATGAGAACAATACTCCAAAAAAGGTCTGATCTGAGCTCCATAAAGCATCAAAATTCATTGAGGTCTATATAGTTTTCTAGTTTAGAATAGCGTCCCAAGCTTGTGAGGAGCAGCCTTCACAATTCCAGAGACATTAACGTGTTGAGATATATTGATGTCCATTTCAACCCCGTACAAACTTATCTGAGCAGAAAACGGAATTGTCCTTCCTGACATTATTTTATCCGGTTCGAAAACATTTATCTTTTTGGAGAAAACCGATGCCTGGGTTTTTGTGGAATGGAATTGAACCTATTCAATTTCACTTCAATTCGAAATAATCTCTAGATCCTCGTTAGGATGTGCATCGTCCTTCTGCCCGTGAATATGTGTATCCGCAGCCGATATCCTGGAATTCAAATGACATAACAAGACAAGTGTGCAGTCGTCAGCAAATCAATATATTGGAGTCTTCGTATTTTGCAACTGATCATTGAAGTCCAATGAAAAGAGTATTGGATGCAATATGGATCTGTGAGGAACACCAGCGTTAATGGTAAAAGTATTCGAGGAAGGTTGTTTAAGGAAGCTGGAGAGCCATAGACAAACCTTCAAACCATCAACACAAACAAGCAAACCTTCCTGCCACACACGGTCAAAGGACTCAGAAATATCAAGCACAACAGTCAAAAATCAATATTTCATTAATGAAATCTTATATTTACTTTATATTTATAAATCTTATATTCATAACACCTTGTAAATCTGATGACAAAAATAGTATTCCAACAAGCTATATACTAAACTATTAGATATTGGTAACGGCGAAAAAAGATAAATATATCTCAGTTTTATACCGGAAGAACTTTGAATATATTTTCACGGAACTAGGTATTAACGTGGTATTTGAAACAAGTCATACACTACAAAGCCTTTTAGGAAATACAAAGAACCAAGCCGAGAATTCGGCAAAGTCTGGAATTTACGAAATCAAATATGAGAACTGCGATACAGAATATTATGAATAGGCTGAATGATCTTATAAAATAAGATATAAGGAACACTTAGCACATCTGAAATATGGATGATCAAAAAAATTTGCAGTCACCCACCATATTTTACAAAAAACTATTCCACAGACTCCGGTTCATTGAGACAAGTCAGACAAGATAACAACAACAAGGATCTAGATGCCTATGAGAGCTTAGAAAATAGTCAACAAAATAATATTATGAACAACAATGGTGGACTACTCCTAATAACCATATTATTCTATATAACTTGCTGAAATAATATTTTTAGTTGTCGGTGAATCTGATATCCAAAAATATGACCAGTAGATGAGATAACATTGTGAAATTGAGTTTTAGAGAATCAAAACACAGGTACCTAGCAAAAGTATCTATATTATAAATGAGGACACCATTGTATGTAGATTTTATTTATTTCTCTTGGTGATTGAAATACGTGTCTAGCTATTAAAAGTGGCGGTTTGGTGTTGGAGTGGAAGTACACTAATATTCAGGATGTTTTTTACATAAATCATCATCTATTCGTAATGTAACAATCAGATCGTCAGATTCAAAAAAACGGAAACCGGAAGGCCCAGCTCTTAGAAGAGCTGAGCCTCCCGGTTTCTTGATAACTTCATTTCAGCTCCCTTCAGTTATAATCAGTTCCATTCAATGTGCCACTAGTTTTCAATAGTTTTCATCACCATTTATGAATATGATGTTTGGAAGTCATTGATCAGGATATAAAAAAAAATCAATTTATCCGATATATTTCCTCTGTAATCTGCATGATTCTCAGATTTGAAACAACTTTTGTTGAAAGTATATAAATCATATAAGGATATGCTTGAGGAGGCTATAAATATTCCTGAATTTCATAAGAAAAATATTGGCTATTGAGAAAAAAACAGCAAAAGGCGTTTTTCAGCCTATACCTGCATTGTATATGGGACAACCCACTTCGAAATAATCCACTCCGAATGAATATCACCCCAAATACCCCTCCGATTTTCCATTGACGTCAAAAACACAACGTACATCAGATATTTAAATGGAGTTGGGACAACGACATGCTCTTACCTCAAAGACTGCCGCGATCAGCATTTCTGACAAAAGAATATTATCGAAAGCTATCGACGTCATCTTCTATAAAAGAGCTCCCTCAAAGCTATCTTAATGCAAGAAGACTCTATAAGAATGTTAACAGAATTCTTGTGCCGTTTAATTATGGAATGAACTTGCTGACGGTGTTCCAATATCATCGATGGGAGAGAGACGATAGTAGTCTGGGAGATTGGAGAGAAAGTTGGCAAATTGATTTTGAGTACTTTCTCAAACAGTGGTAATTTAACTGTTGCAGGTGAATATATTGAAGTGTTTCCACGTTTCTCCCGCGTAGTCTGTAGCTTTTATACCTGACGTTTCGTTTACTACTGCGATAGACATTATTAAAAGCCTATGAGCTAACGAGCGTAATCCTAACATACTACCACCATATGTATACTATTAGTATGCTTAGTACTATCATCTGGTTCATTACCTTATTGCATTCGATATTGTCTACTGCAGTTGTATGTGGAACGCTATGAGTCATAAGAACTTGTAGTAGATTCGGCCATTAGCATATTCAAATTGAATCTCCACTTACTCATTTTCTTATTTGAAATTATTTTCTGGGAAGTCTGTAACAGTGTCATGTGAACCGTTACCGTACAAGGTATCCCAAATTCTAGTGTCACAGGGTCGATTGAATTGAGGTCAAATAGCGTAATTCAGTCCTCTTCAAAATGATGTTTTGAAATCTGGAAAATTCCGAATACTTTTGATTATATTCCCGGATATACAGCTAAAGTATTCAATAACATACTATATCTATTCGAAGATGAACCTTCTAGTATTATGAAGTAGTTATGACGGCAAAACTATGTCTACTCTCCCCTTAAATACCGATTGGTCACAACTAATTCAAATGAAATATTCCCAAGACAATAAATTGTAAAACGAGGGAGACAGTAGCCTACTAGAAATATTGAACCCTTTAGATTATTTTTTATTTGAGGTTACCTCAAAACTCGTTTATACCGCGAGATACCAGATGATATTTACTAGTTGAGATCCAATATAATTAGGTAACTACCCGTCAGGTTCATTGAACGATCTCTATATTCATCCAGCAGCATAATAACCTAAACAAATATAGATGCGTTATCGAAGCATGATCAGTACGCACATTTGCATCTATTGGGTGAAACAAAAAACTTTCCCATGCTGGCCAGTAAGATTTAATAGCAATCGGCTGGCAAAATTCATTGTTACAACATCGGAGTGTTCACCCAAAAATTTTATATTTTTTGAAGGTTGTTTTAGAGAAATAAAAATTATAAAACTGTATTTCTCCCAGAAATGTTTTCAATGTGTTTATGAAACAGCTATAGATAGGAAATTGGCACCGTTTTATAAAAAATCTTTATTATCATTTTCTAAGGGCTTTCACAAACACTACAAAAACAGTTTAATGAACATTTCGGCAGTTACCATAAAATTTTTTTAACACTATTCGTAAAGAACCTTATAAAATAATCGAAATACAATTTTATAACAGTTTTTCAGTAACTCAAAGTGAGCTTTTACAAAATATAATGCAGCCTATAAAAAGATTTCAGCTATTCATATTTCTACATCTTCATATTGCTTTATCGTTTCTTGTTTTTCTTTCGTCTTTTCAAGCACTCATTTATTTATTTTTATTCATTTTCGGCATTGGTGGAAGAGCAGATGCGAATGCAAATTCGCAATCTGAACCAATAGCCATTTGCAATCAAACACAAAGTGATTTTATTTTTCTCTCTCTTGTATTTTGTTTTTTGTTATTATCTTGTTATCTTGATGGGCAATAAACTCATTATTATCACTAAAAGATCAAAAAAACAAAAAAAACAATATATTTTGAGGATAACAGACTTAATTCACAATACACATGAAAGAACATTCAACTGAAGTCTTTTGTGCATAACATTTTTGCAAATGTTGACTTTCCTTTATATGTTTCATCGTTTTACCTCATGAAGAACCAACAATAATCCCCTATTATTGCTGCATCCTATCTGCCTTGGCGACTTTGCTCCATTATCAGTATGTCTTAGTGAAACTCCACACATCAAATTCAACATTACTTAATTAAGTGATCGACAGCACTCTCGGAGGCCATTCTTCTACTTGATAATGGCTTTGTGTTGTTCTACTGTTTCAAAGGCCAAAAAAACAGCAAAACACAGCTGAAGACCTAGTAATAGTCCTATGACTTTTAAGTCACCACATATTTGCCATCTATACGTAATATAACTATTTGCATTTTCTTCATGGCAACTGCATGTGTAAGAGAAATAGAGGGTCTTTTGTTACCATTATGGAGCAGAACGTCTTTGAAACTTATTTTAGACGAATCTATGAATAAACATATTTTATCCTGCATAATAAAAAACGAGAAAAGATCACGGTAACGGTTCCTAAATATTGTAACTTTGGTTTTGGGGGCTAGTAAATTCCATTGTTGTAATCTAGATCATAATACTTCAGCATTCTCTTTGGACCGACCAGTGGAGAAAAAGGGGAAAGCAAATTTGGAATGTCATGTTATTTTTGTGAAAATAATTATAATTCAAAAATCTTACGTATTAGGAAATTTTCACTATAATTTTCGCATTTAGGAACCAAAAATTAACAACGAGCTGCCTATGGCATTACAGTTGAGAATTGGTTGTAAACAAGTGTAATATAAATAAAAATATTAAAGGACACGCTCGTTTGGATTGTTAAATGTCGCTCTTATTAAAAATTATTGTTTTTGTCCCTAGCCGCATTCAATTATAGTCAATTACCCAAAGCAAATTTCGTTTTGGCATGGCCTACTGTTTGAATAAAAATAAAATGAAATAAAATGAAATATCAATTTTTCACCAAAAACTATTTTTGAAAAATATCCTTATGAAAGCCAAGCTGATGACGGTTTCTAAAGAACGAAACAGTTGATCCAAAATCTGAATACTGTATGTCATAGAACAAAAAAGTTGCTATAAGAAAGTGTTTTTTGTTTGTTATTAGTGATTCAAAAAACACAAAAAAAATCGGATTTTTCAAAGTATTTGGATTTTTCTAGATTTCCAAACATCATTTTGAAGTGTGACAAACTGTGCAACTTTCCTTATCTGTATTTCTTGCGGTTTCCGAGATCCCACTAGTACCCTCGAATTTGGGACATAAGATTTTGTTGCCTATATTCCATTAAAAAATTTTCAATTCTGATTTTTTCAGCTCAAAATAATTAATACACTCATGTTTTTATTATTGTATGTTTTAGTTATGTTAAAACACTATTGAATTGTATAAGGTACTGTGATCAATTGTCATTCATTTATCAGGCGAATTCATCATCAACTGCAAATATATACTTTCAAACATATGTTTCCAGCTTGTATTTCAAACCCAATCATTCCACGTAGCTTTGGCAACAAGACAGTAGTACAGATTGTTTGTCTGATTGTTTATTCTGATATTTTCGTCTCTGAATGAGTTACTATTTGAGATTTCATATTTCGCACTTGTTTTTTGAATATCACTTCATGGAAATATGGAATTGGCTTATTGTATTCAGGAATCTAACTTAAAGGTAAATTTTTCTATATTTTTTGCATTTCAAATGTATAAAACTGAGAACTTCTTTGAAATGATGTATGCGTTTTTTCAAACATTTTTTGAAAATTCTCCATCATAGAACAATTTGTCCAAAGGATAGATGGAAGAAAACAACAAATTCATAAAGATGTGTAGGACAAAAACATATTTTTTTCACCTACAACCCTTTTGAAACACCTACTTTCGGATCATACGAAAAAAAAAGTCGAAACAACTATCTGTTTTGAATCTCTTTTTTTTTCTATTCAGTTTGTACATTAGACATTTGTATTGGCAGTGAAACAGATGCTACACAATATATAGATTATGCGAGAGAGAGAGAGAGAGAGAGAGAGAGAGAGAGAGAGAGAGAGAGTGAGTATAGATATTATGTTACTGACAATTTCCTTAATGGTGTACTTCAAAGTTTTTAAAAAGGCCCTCACTTGTCTCTTCAATTCATCAGCACCATTCTGAATAATAAAACAAGATGAAGCACTAATTTTTTCATAACATTACGACTTTATGAAACCGAAACAGACAAATCTGTTCTTGTCTCGATGACAGTACCTTTACACATTCAAACGGTCATTTATTCCCTGCCACGAGCATTGAATTTGAATTGTAGAACAAGACTTTTCAAGGGTTTTAATTGTAGACATTTATTTTCTCAGATTTAAAATTTTTTCACTAAAACTATTTTTGCGAAAACAATGTTTCCTTTTCAATATATTTTACTTTCAACATTAAAATGATCTGTTTCATCATCAATACACTTGAATATTCATTGTGTTATTGACATTTTCGTTTTCATTGTATACTTTTGATCAACATGTCTATACTGCCATCATGAAGGTGAAATGAGAATTGAGGATGGTACATTTTCCAACAATAACTTCTCGTAAAAACGGATCATACTAGAATTAACAGTCAAAAACTATTAGTCGTCCTGGGGTCATTAAAGTCAGCACCCTTCTCTTTTTAGGGCAATAAATCTGATTTACAAATTGTTTTCCGGTCATAATTTTTCTCGAACAGGTAGCTGTTGAAAATAAAGGCTCTCCAACGAAGAGAAAACAGGACCATTAATTTAGGTCTCGAGTTACATATTACCATGAAAATTATATGGAGTTTCCTTTTCACGTTACATAATGAGCCGTTCAGTTGGTTCACTATTAAATTAGCCGCATTGAGTTTTCCAAGGGTTGGTTTTTGGGTGCGGCAAACCCAACTGTTTGGGAAAGGGTAGCGGTCTTGTTTAAAATTTATAGTCTCGTTTTTTTGTCACACGGTTGGAATTGTTTTCATAATACTTGTGTAGAAGTATCTTTTTGTTATTGTTTCTTTTGGTTTCAAGTATGGAATGAGGTTGCTCTTGGAATGTTCTAAATAAATTTTTTTTGCATCAATAATGTTTGAATTGTCTTTGAAAAAGGGTGGAATGATTCAGATGAAGGTTTGTAGTATCGCTCAGTGGAGGTATTTTTGACATATCGTTGATGATATGTACTGTGTGTATCATTAAAATTACTCAGACTTATAAAGATGTGTGTAAACACGCCTCAGGAGTATTGAATTATTACACAGTTCATCAGTGGTTGAATAAAACACAATTAATAGGAGAACACGAGAATATATTTCAGTGCTTCTACTTTAGACACATAAGAACGACTGACTGGTTATATTCTTATAATATTTATCTTCACACCCCAGACCTATTCGAGGGCATTGTAAAAATCCATTAATATAAGATTACGGCGCACGTAGGAATGCACAATCATTATCCTAAATAAACATGGTCATAAATAAGTAAGACCCTTCAGTTCTATTCGTTTCCCTTGACACTTATCAGGTCAGCTTTCTGGGAACGTAGATTCGTTTCTGTACATCATCTGTTTAGATACATATTTTAACAAGGAGGCTATCGTATAGTAAAATACCTGTTTCCATTTTGTAAACTGTTTGGTGCAAATCTTACAATACATTTTCGTCATGTTGAAGAATTCGCAGTGATGTAATCTCGTTACTTTACTCGTTTCTTGATCTTGAGCGGTACATAAGCCCAGTTTTAATGACTAGCTTTTGCGAAGGCAAGGGCGCAGGTCGGTTCTTGATTTTTCATAGAGATTTATTTATTAGTGCTTACCACTTACCAAATTAAAAGCTCGTATTTGGATGCCATCTACAGAACTTCTAGAACTACTATATCTCTTTTCAATACTCGTCATTGTAGACCAACTTTGTTAAACCGAGACAGACAACATTCACAGAATACCAATAAAGCAAGGAGTAGGATTCACTCAAGAATTTCAATAGAATTTTGAATTCTCAATTTCGAAAAAAATTGTTTGATAAAAATTCCAAACCTATATTGAATATAAATGAAGATTGTATGACAATGTTCTGAAATGTTTTTCCAATGAGTGTCTTTGTAGGCACTCATTGGTACTCAGCTCTATTTTTCACGGTGCAGCCAGACACTGGCTGACGATCTTCTCGTTGTGCTCAATTTAGTCCTGTTTTAATGGTAATTATTGTAATTTCCTATATTTTTCATGATCGTATGCCATATACAATTCTACGATTTTTTTGATCCAATGATTTTTATGATTTTGATGCTTCTGATGATTTGACGATGTTTACTATTTTGTCTGGCAGAACTGACAGAACAATGACACTACTATCAGTTAGAATCAACAAATTCAAAATATGATTTCAATCAATGCATGCTTGTATTCATATCTACGAATACCTCAAAAGTTGAAAGTTATTCTAATGGATGATTTTCAAGCCAAGCACAAAAAGACCCCTTCAAAAATTCATCTTTTACACGCAGCAAGCAATTTTCTCATCTCTTGAAATAGACATAATTATACACAAAGCCCACCGATTCTAAGTAAAACATTACTTAAAGTAGATATCCCTCTCTCTCTATCTCTCTCTATACCTCATTTCTCACTCTACCTTACACTAGGTACTCTATGAAAATAAAGTTCATGATTGAACAAAATAAAGACAGAACTAGCTGATATATGTTTGTATATCTAACCTTGACATTGATGAAAATAATCGAAATAAATAATATGTATATCTAACCTTGACATTCATGAAAATAATCGAAATAAATAATATGGACTTTGGAAAAGTGTCAGCATTTTGATTATTATATTTATTTGAAGTACTAATGTAGACTGCCCAGAAGAATCAGATTCCTGTGAATATATAATAAAAATTCAAGTGATTGATGTGTTATAATCAACAAATTGAAATTGGCAAAAATGGTTTTTTTGTGTTCAGATTGTGTTGCAAACACAATATGAATATGAATATGAAGTGGTTGAAGCCCTGTCTAAAATGAAAAACAAGAAATCTTCTGGCTATGACGAAATCTCAATCATAACATTGAAAAAAATCATTCCGGCTATTATAGCACCACTGACTCATCTTATGAATCAATCTCTCATGCAGGGTTTTTTCCCGGAAGAATTGAAAAAATCTATTGTTATTCCTGTGCATAAGAAAGGAAGTAAGACAGAAATTGACAATTATAGGCAAATCTCACTACTATCCTCCATATCCAAACTGTTTGAACGAGTGGTATCTATCAGAATTTACGATCATTTGGAGAAAAACCGATTATTGTGCAATACTCAACATGGCTTCAGACGTGGTAAATCAATCGAGACAGCGTCCTACTCCTTGCTAAATCACATTCATACTGAACTTGACAACAGCAAGTATGTCCTGGCTCTGTTCTTCGACTTATCGAAAGCTTTCGATACTGTCTGCTCCGAGTTCCTACGCCACAAATTGTCTGCATTGTCTTTCCCAAAAAATGTCATAAACTGGATCATATCTTACATGAGTGGGAGACATATGGTTGTAGTTTGCAATGATTCATCTTCTGAAACGAAACAGGTCAAACTTGGAGTACCCCAGGGTTCTGTCCTAGGGCCTCTACTCTTTCTCCTGTACGTTAATGACTTACCTGAATACATGATTGATGGTTTCGTTACAATGTTTGCTGATGATACCACGGTAACCTTATCAGGAGATAGTATCGATCAACTTGTTAGCAAATCTGAGAGTATTGTTGAGCAGTTCTGTTCCTGGTGCCAAAGAAATAAACTTATCTTGAACACTTCTAAGACGATATCTATGAAATTCCATTCCAGAAGAAATGTAGCTGATTGCCCTTTGCCAAGTGATATTCATAACTCCTCTGAAGTGAGATTCCTGGGTTTATACATTGACGCAAACCTGACTTGGGATGATCAAGTTGACCATATATGTTCCAAACTCAATACAACATATTATGCTATTAAACAATTGAAATCTAGTTTAGATGAGTCGTCCCTACTTTCTCTTTACTACGGAATGGTCTATCCTCATCTGAGTATCAACTTGATAGCGTGGGGTAGAGCAAAAGATTTTATGCGAGTATTTGTAGCACAAAAAAGAATTGTAAGGCTTATTTTTGGTATGAAATTCAGGGACAGTTGTCGTGCTATTTTTATCGAAAAAAAATCCTTACAGCACCTTCGATTTATATCTTGAAATCCATCTATTTTGCCCGGCAAAACAGTGACTCTCTCAGTACCATTGTGCACAACTAT
>WOGP01003136.1:0-11700 GCA_015342065.1 Leptinotarsa undecemlineata
GATATCAGAATTTAACGTAGCATCTGAATATGTAATGATATACAGGGCGTTCTATTTTAAAAAATGGAATTTTGGTCTGTAGCACCTACACCAAACACCCTGTATATTTAACAATTATATCAAAATATAGCTCTCATGAACTCCTAAAACTTTTGTATGAAACATTTTTGTGTATCTCCTTCAACAAACCAGATATTGCCTGTCACATAAAATGTGGGACAACTGGTATATTTTTTATTTTATGGAACCGAACCTGATTCTATTATTATATGTATGCATATATGATTAATATTAGGCTATTTAAACTATAATGAAAAATGAGAAATGATACTTTCTTTGTTTCTTAACACTTTCATTCGTAACTAACGTTACCGCAGTTTCGTCCTTTAATGCATTTTCCAACTAATACAATATCAAAGCATTCCAAATAATTAAGTTTTCAACCTTGCTTGCATAACGCAAACTTTCCGTATCGAATAGACTCGGTAACTTGTGGTTGCATTTCAAGAAATGATTTCAAAACGTCGAATCACTTTTACCTAGTTTGAAGGGACTTTCATGTTCAGTATACCACTTCATCTTTGGCATTGAAAAGGAAATTAGGTAACCTGGCATGTGATCTGAATGCCACTTCCATATTGTTTTTTTTTCTGAAAAAAATCAGCAATTGTCTCAATTGTTTTACCAAAATATTTTTAAGTATTGTTTTTTTGATTACTTGATCTGGGGATATATCAATCTGTAAGTATATTTGAGGCTTTGGATTCTGACTTACTTCTGGGTTATGTTTGCGTTGAAACAATTATGTCCTATATGTATAATTGATTCAGTTTCCTTATCAAAATTTCTCAAAACGGTATGCTGAACATGAAAGGTTCTTCAAACTAGGTAGAAGTGATTCGACGTTTTCTTACTATACTTTGGGATGCAACCACAAGTTGCCGAATCTAAACGATCTAGAAATTTTGCACTATGCAAGCAAGGGTTGGAATCCTTAGAAATTTATAAGCATAAGTATTGCGGATGTAACCTGCTGAATAATCAAATCGATCTAGTTTACTTACCGGTTTTAAATGTGTATACACATTGTTACTGGTAAAAAAATTCAGGTACTCAATTGAATTAGGTATATCTCTGTTATTACCTATAGCGGTGTTCAGGTAAATAACGGCTGATATTATCAAATAATTTTTAGTGTAATGTATTAGTAGAAAAATGTTAGGTAAAAAAACATGGAGAGTCCCATTTTTCGTGAAGATCTGCTACCACGTAGTAACGGCAACAACCATCAATTCATTTAAATCGATAGTGTAATTTCCGCTATAATAATTTTATCTCATCCCTAAAAAATTTCGTTGTCACTGAAACATATTGAAATATTGCCATTCCTACTTTGTACTCTGTACTTTAGATGTGATTTTGTTAAAGCCATTAACAAGTGTTTAAAAAAGTGAACAATGGAAAGTATTGATTTCTCTATCAAATGATTAATAGATGAAATATTTCTTAGATTGGTTTGGAGCATAAAAGAGAGCTCTCAAACTGTATAAATAAATAAACTGATATGTATAAAATATCAAATGGATGTATTCATAAATCTAGTTTGAAGTAGTAAACAAGAGAAAAATGTACATAATTAGGTAACCTATTCACATACTGAAAATAACAATTACGAAATATTTAACAATGTGAAACCCCTTTCAGACTATTACACTCATTCTTAAACGAGAATCTCTGAAAATGAAACAAAGTTCCAGGTCAAAAAAGCAATTTTAAAAAACAATTAAAGCTCACCCCAATTTCTATCACGATCAGAGAGACGATTGTGCATTCCCTTTGAAATCCCAAAAACCAGAGAATAAACAGAAGACCAGCATAAAAAGCAAATGTTTTTCAGCGCTAATCCCAATCCAAACTTTATTTTTAAATTAAATCCTATCAGTTTGGAGTCGGTTTTAGCGGAGAGTGATGAGAAATGAAAAGGGTTAGACAAACAGTTTATTTTATGGCAGATTAACTTTTATAATCTGTTGACAGTTTCCGGAACGGTGTTGGTTATCCGCCGCACAATATTACGCCTCTTGAACATGCGCCGACCCAAGGAAGTTTCCTTTTAAGGGTTTTCCTCGGTTTTCTTATGTACACCAACGTTGAAATCTCCAAGCTTTGAATGAGATTGAGAGTTTACCTTGAGACAAGAGGAAACTTTCTAGCTGATGTTATTGTTATTATTATTTATCTTAGCAACGACTTTTACTCATTCATGAAAACTTAAACAACAGCAGAGAAATTTGAAACAAAGTAATTTACTTTTGAATATAAGGGTTACATATTCCTTTGGAAAATCAATGGTTCAATGTCAAGTTTTGTAGGTTTGTAGGACATGAATGGGAAGAAATAATGATAGAAAATTTGTGATAGAAAACAACTTTGTTGTTGAAATGTTAAAGTTGCTAATAACGGAGTTATTCACTTTCAAAACTTTTCAAAATTGAACTTTATTGATGAAATTTAGTGGTAATATACATTCACAGTACATAAAGTGGATTCTTATCCATCTCAATAATCATTTCGGAAAAAAAAATTTGTTGTCATCTATTCAGTCTATAGGGTGTACTTTTCAAGCATCGTACCGCGCGATTCGCCCATTTAATGGTCGCCATAATCGTCCTCCTGAGAGAACTATCCGCAATGTGGTGGATAAATTTGAGTTCACTAGTTCAGTAAACGATCAACCAATATCTGAACTTCGAAGAAACGCAAGATCTGCCGAAAACATCGTAGGTGTCTGTGAGAGTGTGCAGGAGAATCCGAGAGGCAGTCTATTTCGGTCGCTCACAAAAACTTAGGCTTTCACAGTCCACAACTTGGCGAATTTTGTGAAATGACTTCGGCCCGCACCTGTTCAAAATTCAACAGACTCAGGAACTGAAGGAAAATGGCCAGGACAACGACATGTGTTCGCTGAATGGTTCTGGAGCAGATGACCCTGATTTTCATCGAAAAATCATCTTTAGCGATGAGATCCATTTCTTGATGAATGGGTATGTGAATAAAAAGAATTGTCGAATTTCAGACATTACCAATCCACATAAGATCCAAGAGCGTCCAATGCATTCCGAAAAAGTTACTGTTCGGTGTGGATTTTGGTCTGGCGGCAACATCGGTCTATATTTCTTCGAGGACGACGTCAACTGCCATCGCTTTCAACTTCGAGCACTATAGGTCGATGACTGCCAACTTCATTTAGCCTGAATTGTTATACTTTTTTTGGTTTAGTTTTTCAAGGTCGCAGGCGTATGCGATAGAGCCACAAACCACAGCCAAGATAAACCATGTCATTGATCAAATTCAGACAGATTCATGCCTGATATATATAACATGAATTTTTAACCACACGATATATTTTAGCTCTCGTTTTGTATTCAAATTTGATCCGTTTCTAAACAGGTCTTTCTGAAAAGAACAATCCCTTCACATATTTCTTTTCCAAATTGGAAGTGTACTTTGTCATGTGGTCCTGGAACACATTTTTTTCCTGAACCCTAATAACCCGTTGAATGTTTCAATCTGTTAGAAAAAAGTCAAAACGAAGTACTTTTAGGATTATTTTCAATGTTATTATTGATATGGTTCTCATTGCCACCATTATTTACCAACATGCAAAAGTTTGCATCCTTTACAGAAGATGATAGTTGCTTTGACCACCAGAACAAAGATGTATATGTTTAGCTTCAACCCACCATTACAGATTATTGTAGGCTTCATATTTGCAAACTTGTTAATTCATGAATTAGATGTAGAGTTTTCAGTTTGGACATCTGATCAAACCCTCTGAAAGTAAAGAGAACATATTCAATTTTTAGGTCAAGAGTTTTTTTTATTTTCTGTTTTGATTCCTATATTTCTTGTATGAATTGTTCAGGCTCTACTGAGACGGTAGGTGGTTGGGTTGGCGTGTGTGTTACATACTTATTCGATCTACCGTCGGGTGAAACGCTGGTTTAAGACGGCAAGCTGGACGATTGATATTTACTGCATATCGTTCAACTCGTGCTAGGAATCGGACTTTTCAAGGTAAGGCCTCGTTTATTATTAGCTCGCATAAGTTTCGACTTTTGAAAGTTGTTGCTCATAAGAGAACGACAGCTGATTAGCGGAAAAACAGATTTCTACAGATTTTTCCGGCAGATCTTTTGGTAATATACTTGATAAATTAGTGTCTTCAACTCATTGCGTCAATTCATATTCGAACTATTATATACACAACTCAAGATGACCATAGGTAGATAAATAGATAGATAACAATTCTGAGTTCTTCAATATCAATTTTTTCACATATTCGTTCAGTCCGTTTAGTAAAATGGAAACATTCATAGTCGAACTTTCATGGCAAGATCTGGTTTGAAGTTAGTCTTTCCACTGATGACCACTGAAATCGGATGAATATCAACTTATTATTTTCAATTGAAGGGTTTCTATTTTTAGGAGTGATTTTTTGGTAAAGAAAGTTTTTGGCTTTCTACTACTCCACCTTGATACCAAAAAAAATAAGGGAATCCAAAAAAAGGAAGGAAGTAATCAATTTAAAATAAATTAATGAAATAAAATAAAAATATTTTCAATATTACTTTTGCAAGATGATCGTCAATTGTGTCGTAAGAGCTGGATAGCTTCAATTTTCATTTTTCATCTCAGGTCCTCTTTTGGTTCAAGAGGATGTAGCTTGAACTCAGAAACGTTAGAGAATCGAAGACATTTGTACAAACATTTGTAATAATAACACTATTGATCATTGGACAACGATAAGTTGTCTCTGATGGATGTTTGAACATTGTTAGAATTATTCTCAATCAATGGTTACCAATCTGCTTTGTATGAATCTCATGGCCCATCAGAAATTGCTGGTAAAATGACAATACTGGTTTTTTTTTGAAGAATTATGAATATTTGTTTCAATATCGTTTTTAGATCCTTCTTAATGAAGTTAACTTGGTTGCTGCATTCTAGGAAGATTAGATTAGGTTGGGTCCAAAGTGAGTGAGTCTATTCGACCCTCCATCGCAACCCGCAAGGGTTTATTGTGGCGCACGCCTATTCACACTCGACCAAATGAACCCAGCTTCTTAACGTAGCCGATTAGTTTGTATGGTGAGTGGTCTTTCAGGTCAGGATGGGCAGGCACAAAGTATGTGATTTGCTGTTTCACCATTTTCCAAACAAAGGCGACACACACTGCCTTCCGACAGTCTGAGTCTCTGCATATGATGATTCAAATAACAGTGACCTTCAAAAAGGCCTGTTAGACATCTAAGTTCAATCCTTATGTAGTCCAATAATTGTTTGGGTGCCCCTTTCATCTCCATGAGGGTTGCTGCAGTTAAAATATTCGAAAATCCTTTCTGAGACCTAAGTAGCACCTATATACCAAATTTTACCTTCCTAGGATTCACTATTACGGAGAAACATAGACGAATGAGTGTTAAATGAGTAAATTTCGCACTTACAAGTATAGATGCAAAAATTCATTCCCAAAGAAAACTGGACACTTCACTTTTGGTTTCAAAATGTAAACATGAAGTTTTTAAAAGTATCCCCGATATCAAATATAGTGAAATGTATCCAAAGCCACTGCCAATGAATCCCTATATTTCTCAAAAGAACTGGCACATGTGTGACTTGAGCTAGAAATGCAACAATTGATCTTTGATAACTGAAATCAAATATTCGTTCATTTGATACTCCAGAACGAGAGACAATATTTTTGTTCTGGTGTTTGAAAAATATTTCCGTTTCAAGCAGTCTTTTTGGAATTGGCAGATACGGGTTATATTTGCTTTGTTCTTTCACATACTGCTTTCTGATTTCCAAACAGGAGATGATAGTTAGAGGGGAGTCAGAAGAGATAACGAATTTAGAAATAGTGTTTTATAAAAAATATATGAAAATAGGCATCACATCTTCTTAGCTTGAGTTTGGAAACCTTGTAGAGGTGATACACTTTCTCAGATATTGTCAATATTCAATCATTGTCACAACAATATAGTTTTTTTTCATCTCTATTTTCCAAATTTATATTTCCAATGGAGTATGGTTCCACCACATTTTTCCTACTTTCAAAATAGATTATCACATGTTATTGCAGACAAAATGATGAATCTAGTGTGCACACATTATCGATTGAACAAAGCACTTCTCTGAACATCTACCCTAATTCCATGTACTCATCAAATTAAAAGGGGAATTCCCTCTCGTGTTCGCCACCTTTTATTTCCTGAAATTCCGTTACGGTCAGGTTCGTTTCATTACATTGGAGAACGAACTGTTCCAGATGCATATAAGTATCGTAGATTTGGTTCAATATTTATTCCATTCAACACCGTTCGAAATACTGTTTTAATTTTTTTACGTTGTCAACAATGAAGAGATTTTTTGTTATGATAATAGTGGTGAATCAAATTGCTTTCCATTTCAGCGGCTACAATGTCATGTCTACAAATAAGCACAATGATCCCGCTGGTAGCAATTCATGGCTGCACCATTCTGAAGGAAAAGTATGTTTGCATGAATGTGAAATGAAGTAACTGCACAACTTGAGTTGCATCGAAATATTAATGATTCCACAGGAATATTTTCCATATGCCTCGTCGCAATTCCAGGCGTACTACTGAATCTTCTAGTTTTACTCCTCAACGTGATGAAAGAAACAAGAAAGCCCACTGGGGAGCTAACCTGAAACTATTCAATATGTATGGACACATATATTTTTATCAAAGTAAAACTCATATCGCGTTCATCAGACGTATTTTCTTACCATGGTTGATTTTGTAAGTTATGAACACCAATCATAATAGAAAACCTTACGAATCTCAGTTGGACGAAATACATTAAAATATTATACATCGAAGATGTAAACCTGTTGTAATTTCACTCACCTAATTCAAGTAGAAGTATGAGATGTATGCTCGGTAAAAATCACCAGGCGAACAAAAACATAAGACATAAGACACCACCGAGAAGCACTACAAACTTTGATGTCCTACACTTCTTCAAATGACACCTCAGAAAAATAGTATCTCTTGATGTCCTAACTAGTAAATTGAAGCTGATAAGAAAGTTGAGGTATTCTCTAAGGCAGAAGTCAATATCCCTTTTCCCCACAATAGCCTTTTCGTAGACTTTCGAAAGGAGATATGGAGTTTAACGACTGAATGAACTTCGCCCAATAATTCGATTGTCTTCATAGCACGTAATGAATATCATTTTCATTATTATGAAGTTCCACTATAGATGAGTTATACGGTGAGAGTTTTATGAGTGGTCAGTGGAATAAATTAAATGAATCCGAAATGACTCGAAAATATTTGAGACATCTGAAATTGATGGTATTTTCGATTGCTGACCATTGGTGTCGAGAAATTGGTCTTCATGAAATTCACATGGTCTTCGTTGCATATACTCATAGGTTGCAATACTGGGACGATCGAATATACCGATCGGAATGAGGTGATGGTCAAATCTTCAATACATCTCGGCAACCATTCTCAAATGAACAGATCGCCATTTGGGCTACACTCGGGGAGGATTTATAGACTTACATTTATACAAATGTCCAGAAGGGAACGACTATCATCCAACAGAGAAACTGCTCAACCAATTACAGGAAATAATATTGATGGAATGGGTGCAAAGATAAAAGGAAAGACGCAATAAGCCTTTGAGAATGCAGTGTTTTATGGAGACATGAAAGAACCTAACGAGTCAGACGGCTACCGTTGAACGGAAAACCATAAATTTGAAATACCTGGATTGTAATCAAATAGAAACATAGCGATGGAAACTAATACAAGAGAAAACATTAGAAAGTGCTTCCACAACAATGGTAAAACTGAAACTATTCATTACAAAAACTTATGAAGAGTAGATTGAAGAAGCGACCCTAATGAGGTGAAGTAATACAGATTTCTGATACAGTTTACCTAATGGTTATTCCCGTACCGAAATTATTATTCAACATAACAGTTTTCAGAAATAAATACATAAATGGATTCGCAGATAGACATATTGCATATTTCATTTCGATTAACTATTTCTATTTGATTTTTTTCCAGAACACTGAATCTTCACGATAGATTTGTAGAGAAATGAATAAAATAGTCTTATTTTGGTCATTACTTTCAATTTGAAAGATTATCAATATCCATGATACGATGAGATGATAACATTTCAATACTCGAGATTTTCTCTAGCTCTAGCAATAGCCTACATGCTTCTGTGTATGCTGTGGAGAATATCTTCATGACTTTTTGCGAAATTCGATTGCATTCTTCTTGTGCAGCAATCCTTATTTCTGCAACTGAGTTAGGAGCTCGATTTTGTTTTCGTATATTGGTGACCAATCCAGTGGCTCTATCCCGACTCAAGGTATTGGATAACTCTACTGATTATCGTACCCAATAAAGCCGGTATAACGTAAAACATGCTGTTCAAATATTGTGTATGTACCAATCAGCATCCATTCTCGAATTTACCTCATCAGGCTCCGAGCCATCTTCCAATTAATTCCTCACCAAAGCATAATAGAACACCGAAGCCAACGTTTTGTACAAGCTTACATTCTGCAAACTGTTTCCCAGTGATTCACAATACTCGATCACGTTCATCTGGCTTCTATAATTGTTTCATCTGTAAATAGGTTTTCTTCCATTAATGTTCATTTCTAAGCAACCGTCTGGTTTTGTTACGGGAAACAAGCTCCACGATTCTAGCAAGGCGTTTTCGGTGATCGATTTGGCATGGTTTGTATTCTTAAAAATCGGTCATCCCTTGGTATTGTATATCTTTCAATATATTCTGTGGTCTGAAATTTTTACTTGTTAAAGTACCAGTTATAACAGAAAGTAACTCTATGGAATATTGTATCCCAATCACGGAAACTACAGAAAAAAGAAATATACCGGCACTAATAAATAATACTGATAATAGCTATAACTGTAATAACTGTGTATGATACGTTTGTAACTTTTATCAGTATTGTTTATACATCATATAGTCTATTGCTGAACATCGTTGATTGAATTAAACCCAAAAGTCTCTAGTGCAAAGCTTCCAGCGAATATTCACAGCATCCAAAGGGGGCATTTCAAAAAAAGGACAATTACTATATCAAAGAGGAAAAATAGATGAACTGTGGAAAATAACATGGGAGGAAGAGAATAAATGGAACCAGGTAGGTTGTGATTGCAGGTTCAATGTATTTATTTTGTAATGAAGGTACTAATGAGACGTTGTCAAAAATTTTATAGGTTAACAAAGTTCATGTTTTGGCATGTGATGAAATTGTTTATACAAAAGCTTTCTCAAACGTTCTCATGTCCACTGGAAATCTCACGATGAACTGTTGCTTGAATTTTGTAGCATATTTTTGTTATAATTTCCTCAACCAAGATTTTTGACAAAAGTATTGAGTTTCCATACAATAATGATGAAATTTTCTCATTTTAACTCATATCGTCATGTTATTTTGCCAGTTATTTTGGTCCACGATCTTCAAACGAATGTAATATTATTTAATTCACCTGATTTCGGTTAAATAAATATAATACCTGTCGGTTTGGATTAACAGTCTGTTACTAGTTCTGAGCTCGTTTTATCTTAGTTTTGACAGAAAGGTAAGTCCTTCTTTCTTCAAAATATTCAGTCCAAAATAGTTTTTTGTGTCGTGAGAAATGAACTACGCCCTTCATTCTCGTACCTGTCAAAACTATATATTATAAATAAGAAAGGTGAATACTAGCCATTCCACCAGTGTTACGCTGAAAATATTTTTTTATAAAAATTTCAAAATTCTCGAAAGTGGTCCTGTAAATTGGCTAAAAGTTACGTCTTACCTGTTTCTGAATATAAAAAATAATGGCAGCATGCAGATTCCATGCGTTTTGAAGTTGTCAAACTGGTCTAGAGCTTTTCTTTTAAATATGTCTCCCGATAGATATTTGTAATCATATAATAATCACACCTTAGACCCAAAATTGAAGACGGAGAAAATAAATTCAAGTTTATTCTGAAGTTTGGAGGGCAGTATGATTAGAGCCCCCAAAATTGCACTCAATGACATTATATTTATTGAATTACGCTACTACGCTTTAACAAAAAAAAACAACTCCATGCTCACCTCTTCCACTTCTTCCAACAAACCTAAGATCATTAAATTTAGCTACTTGATTCTTCATAACAGCCGTACAGTTCCTCAACTCCGCACAATAGTTCTCGTCATTCCCAGCTTTAACAGTCACCACAGTCCCGTCTCCGATGTCACCTAACGCCACCACTTTGAAAGCCACTGGTAATGTCTTGTTCGACCTCCAATGAGGAGGTAAAACGGTACAAACAAACAAAGGACTCCCAGTTCTTATTAGTTCCCC
Organism: Leptinotarsa undecemlineata; assembly: GCA_015342065.1. NCBI lineage: Eukaryota > Metazoa > Arthropoda > Insecta > Coleoptera > Chrysomelidae > Leptinotarsa > Leptinotarsa undecemlineata. The sequence continues at coordinate 10,425 of WOGP01003136.1, forward strand.
AGGATGCTCACTCAGGAAATCGTTCAGGGTCCTCTCGGCCAGGATGTCGGAGGTCATTTTGGTGTACGTGTCCTGAATCAGGCTGGTAGTTCCTTCGGGGGTGGAGGCCGTAACGCCAGTGCCTGAAGGGGTGTTGGTCAAGTGCATGTTGGGTAGTTTCCAGTCACCAAACATAAACAATAGTTCTTAGCACTTTGGTAGTTGGCGGAGATTCTTGAAGTTTGTTAAATGTTTGCTTTTGACGACATTCATTTTATGATTCGAAAAGAGTTGCGTTTGTCCATGAGTGGCCATTGTGTTTAACATTTGCTTTCTCAGTTTTCAGTTATGTCAGTGCTACAATAGCAACTGATTGAAAGTTTAAATAGCTACAAACAAAACCGTAATATCCGGCAATCCGATTAAAAAGTATGTAGCACAAAACCGATAACAATTTATTCGAATTCAGCGAGTTAAATTCCACATGTCATTCAAAAAATCCCACGCCACACGATCGCGGGGTTGCCTAGCAACACATGTCAACACTTTTTCTGAATGAACTTTTTTATAGGGGTGGGGAATCGGTATAACGCACTCACATATTAGCCGCCACTTGATCAGGTGTGCAACTTGCCGATGACTTTTTAATGAGAGCTGCGTCGGTTGATTTTGTTAGATTTTCCGCGTGATGCATGTGTTTTTAGAATTGGTGAGCGAAGCTACCGCTGTGTCTATTTCGCTCGCCGACATTTAAACCAAAACTAAAGATTTAGCCGGTATGTTGTTGATTAACTAACAAAAACGGGTCGGCATGTACGTCGCTTCCAAAAATACACACGGGACCCAACAGTTAGAGGAAGACAAGCGACATAAGTGTTGTCTGTTAAAGCAGCAGCTACCGCGCGTTTGATAACCCTTTACTTATCAGGGGAACACCGTACACCCCCGAAACGGGAGAGACAGAGAGGGGAAATAGCTAGATTAAAACAGAAGCTAACATAAAGGGGTACATGTCTGATAGAGAGCAGATAGAGTGTAAGAGAGACCCATCTTGTTTGCGGTCAGAGCGGGCTGGGCCTCACTCCGGTGGAAGACAGCTTGATACCAATTATCCCGTAGGAGAAAGAGACGGAATTTCAACGCGGTTTTTTGGCCACAGCACGCTAGACGCAGGCGTCACGTATGGAGTGAGACGGGCTGCAGCGTGCTTTGGACGGATTGTCATATGTTTTGTATTTGGCAACGTGGTGCCGTGATGTGGCTATTATCCTAACGTGATCATATAATACGTCTTTTG
>WOGP01003137.1:0-15609 GCA_015342065.1 Leptinotarsa undecemlineata
AGCACAAGCTGAACTTCGCCTTTCATCGATTGTTACACTGTTTTCAATTTGTAATTATTCGATGAATAAAGCCGATTATTATTATTATTGTATGTTGGTTGAATCATTAACATATACCAGAAACAGTATAGAATCTAATACAGAGCCTCAAGGTACTCCACAATTCATCTCTCAAACGTCCGAGTTAGATGACATTCTTACAGATTGTTTTCTACCAGAAAGATATGAACTAATCCAAATATGACTGTTGTCCCTACAACCATATCTTGAGAGTTTCCGAAGCAATATGCTGTGATTGACACAGTCAAAAGCTTTGGATAAGTTACAAAGCACTGCTGCAGTGACTTCCTCGCTGTTGATTTCATTATACACCAATCGCAATACTGTTGATATAGCTTTATTTGTACTCTTAAAATTCTGAAAGCCATACTGATGTGCACTCACCATTCTAAGGTTGGGATGAGCGATATAGGCCTAAAGTTTGCTGGATCTTCATTGTTACCGCCTCTATGGAGAGTAATGATAACCGAGGTTTCGAGAACTGAACGAAATGTATCTTCAAGTATATTGAAGGCCATCATCATCAAGGCCAGATGCTTTCTTATTTAGTATGTTTCCAATCACTTATCTCAATTCATTTATACTGATGTGGTGTAATGAAAAGGTACTGTCATATAGATATCACTGAGATATTCTAGGTGATCGTGAAGAGATACTGGGTATTATACTGGGTGTTTCATAATAACATACCCATATTTATAATTTAAATAATTTTGAAAAAAAACTTCATATTAGGGGTACCTATGTGAAAGATTCAGAAAATTGAAGAAAAAAATCGTTTCTACGATAACTTTGTTATGACTGTATATTTTTGTGAAAATTAGTATGCAGTTCTATTCCACACATCCCTCACGTCATGTTTCATTCGCCAAATTATCACAGATTATTGATGTTTTTTGTTGAGATCTGCTTAAAATCGCATGAACTATATGGTTATTAGCGACTATACAGAGTGTCCCAGACGATATTTTTTTCATGAGGAGAGTTGCAGAAATGAAACAAAGTCAGCTTGGAGAGAAGTTGAAATAGGAATATCTTTATGCTTACCCATTTTTTGAGTTTTCCTGTCACTGTTCATTTTGTTATGAACCATTTTTGACGTTCTAATCAAACTTTGAGAAGTACAAATCAGAGAATTACCTTTGAAATGACTAATTAAAACGTAACTTGTCGTATTTATGAATGAAATGAATAATTGGATAAATAAAACGTTAATACCTGGCTCAATTCGATATTTATCAATTTTTCAGATTATAAACGTTCATCTACAACAAACAATATCTTCTGAAGTATATAACTTGATTAATTATTTATTATTTCTGTTACACTAATTTTAATGTTCAATAAATTCTACAATTTTTCGTTTATAGGGCAGCGTCATTAAGGCACTGAGAGTGAAATAATTCTTTTATCTTAATAATGCTAGAGCAACAACATTCTCAATTTATAATAAATATACTGGTAATTAACTTGACACACTTATCACTAAATATCATTAATTGTCTGATAAATCCCTTATTTTATCATTGCATTCATTCTGGATGTCTGAGGAAGAAATTTTTTTTCAGCATATCCCTAACAACTGAGTAAGTTAATCGTTATAGAATGTCGACATTTTTTCGGACAACTTCAATAATCTAAGGGAAGCTTTAGAACATTATCTAAATTTCTATAGGACAACTGTTGTTATTTTGTTGTCAAAAGATCAACAACAGTTTGTTGATAACAGTTTACCAAATCCCTAAGAATTGAGTCAGATAATTGTTAGGGAGTGGCGATTGCAGTCCGAGCAACTTCGATAATACAAGAGGAAGTTCCGATAATTCCCTAAATCATTTTAGGGTAATTGTTGTTTCGTTGTCAAAAGCTTAACAACAGTTTGTTGATAACAGTAAACCACTGAAAATCCCTATAAGAACTGACACAAATAATTGTTAGGGAGTGGCGATTGCTGTCGGGGCAACTTCTATAATGTGAGAGAAAGTTTAGATAATCCGTTAAAACGTTGTTGTTTTGTTGTCAAAAGCTCAACAACAGTTTGTTGATAGCTGTTAACTACTGCAAATCCCTAAGAACTGAGTCAGATAATTGCTAGGGAGTTGCGATTGCTGTCCGGGCAATTTCGATAATGTAAGAGTGAGTTTCGATAATCCGCTAAATCATTTTGAAGCAATTGTTGTTGTTTTGTTGTCAAAATCTCAACAACAGTTGGTTGATAACAGTTTTCCACTGCAAATCCCTAAGAATTGAGTCAGATTATTGTTAGGGAGTGGCGATTGCAGTCCGGGCAATTTGGATAATATAAGAGAAAGTTTCGATAATCCGCTAAATCATTTTGGAGCAACTGTTGTTTTGTTCTCAAAATATCAACAACAGTTTGTTGATAACAGTTTATCAATGCAAATCCCTAAGAACTGAGTCAGATAATTGTTAGAGATTGGCGATTGCTGTCCAGGTAACTTCGATAATATAAGAGGAAGTTCCGATAATCCGCTAAATTATTTCAGAGCAATTGTTGTTTTTTTGTTGTTAAAAGCTCAACAATAGTTTGTTGATAACAGTTTTCCACTGCAAATCCCTAAGAATTGAGTCAGATAATTGTGAGGGAGTGGCGATTGCTGTCCGGACAACTCCGACAATGTAAGTGAAAGTTTCGATAATTCGCTAGATCATTTTGGAGCAATTGTTGTTGTTTTGTTGTCAAAATCTCAACAACAGTTTGTTGACAACAGTTAACCACTGGAAATCCCTAACAACTGAGTCAGATAATTGTTAGGGAGTGGCGATTGCTGTCCAGGCAATTTCGATATTCTAAGATAAAGTTTGAAAATCAGTCAGATAATTGTTAGAAGGTGGCGATTGCTGTTCAGGTAATTTCGATCTAAAGGGCAGTTTCAAAAATTCGATAAATTGTTTTAGGGCAATTGCTGTCAACAACAGCTTTTCTTTTAGAATTTTTGAAAGCTGAGTCAGATGATTGAAAGGGAAATAGTGAGAGAAACGGAAGCCTATATAGTTATACAAAGATATTTCTCAAATAAAACACTAAATATCAAATTTGTTGATGGCGAGTTGACCAATTTCGAAAAAAAAAAATAATAACAGGTCTTTCAGAAGATGTATAATTCAACCCCCAGAGCTGTTGCCCGAATGGGGGAAAAGTTTCCGTATGAAAATTGAACCCTATTGAAACAAAAATTGACGTGTTCTTTAACGGTGGGGTTCTTTTACGGTGGGGGTTAAGTTTTCGTTCCACTTCCCTGTAAATAGGTTTTTGAATGACAATAAATTGTTTTCTCTGAGTTTATGAAACTATCTTCCAAGAACAATATGAACAGGTGTATAATTATCGAATTCAGATGACGTACAAAGTGTCTCACGAATTATTCCACGAACCACCAAACCATTTTAACGTTATTCTTTTTATGCGTTACTTTCTCTCCTATCAGGAAGTGATGATGATAATTACCGTTATATATAAATTTAAAATGTGAACTGCAACTTAACATTACAGTTGCTTCTGCTCGCTTCAATCATTTCAATATTCACGTGCGTTTTATACAGTTTCTCATATGGCTCGTGCACATTTTATCAAGAAAATAATTATAATAGTCATTGATTATTTATTATTTATAAGAATACAATTGATGCAGATTTGAATATTTATATAGGTAAAACTATGGAGCCCTATAACAAATTCGAAGGTTGTAGGTTATTTAAATCAAATCAGTATAACATAAGTTTGCATCAAAATTATATTTAGTTTATCTCAAAAAACATGGAGATATTCATTAACTATCAATATTCAAAGACGTACTTGTTAATTCCTGTTGTTTCAAAATAGTTTATGACCAATAAATTATGAAGAAGGTCTAAGAATATGAAGTTTTTAGTGTCCTGTATTTCTTTTTATAGAAAATGGAATTGAGATGGAAATTTGGTACGACCAAATTCAAAACTAACTTAGGGAACGAAAAATGAGAATGCAATATAATTTTCTTCACACTACTAATAGGATTTGAAGATAACTATTTGCTCTTCAAAAATTGAAAAAATCCAAAAACTGACGTCCAAGCAAATGAAGTCACAGTTAGTTTAAAAATGGATCTGAATTGAAATTGAAAAATTTTTGAGTGTTAAGTTTTGAGTATGGATTTCATATCAAATTCGGATTGCCTCAAAATAGAAATTGAGTTTTTTATACTGTTTTCTGGGTTTATAACCTTCCATAATAGTGTAGTAAAGGGCAAACTTGTGACAAAAAAATTAGAACCATCACAGTTTGGGGCATTTTTGGAGTAATTACAGGTTGCGAAAACGGAAAAAGATTGTTATCCGAAACGTTAACCGCAATCAGTATTTAATTTTTTGTAATTTGTAGCCAAAATTGATGAATGCGGCAAGATACCGACTGATTGGACTTTCCAGTAGTTTATTTTACGCAGTAACTTTTCGGGGTGGACTTAACAGTTTATCCTTTACTGCCCTTTACTCTATTGATTTACTTTTAATTTTTTCAGATAGTGGAAAGTTATAAACCCAAAATAACAGTATAAACTATTGAGTCCTCCACAAAAAATGTCGTTCAGAGAATAAAAATTGACTTGTTCTTTGAAAATTTTGAGCACGCTTCCATTTCTTCCCGGTGGACGAGTTTTCATTGGAACATATAAAATTACTACCACCTATTACTTGCAACTCTATATTTCGTTACCAAAATATAAAGTTTGGTAAGAATACTTGGTTATTAATTTTTTTTAGGATAAAACACAAGCACTACAGGACAATCCTTAAGGCGCTTCAAGAGCGGTGCATGTAACTAATAATTATAATCTATTTTTAAACAATCAGTTTTTATAGGTAGTTAGGTAGGAGGGTGAGTGTAGGTCCACAGCACTTAGGCCACATGTGACCTATTGTACATCCTCCCAAGGAGTTGTCCTCCTAGGTCATCGTCCATCCTGTCCTTTCCAGGAAGGTGGACAGGATTCTGGGAGACATCTCCTTTATATTGGCAGGTGTAGGCCAAGACTCGCCGAACACACACTCTCTTATTGATTATAACTCCGGGCACTCGCATAGAACATGCCTGACAATCTCATCTTCCTGTTCACACATCCTGCATAAAGGTGTGTCCACTAGCCAAATATTATGGAGGGGTTTCCCTAGTTGACAGTGGCCAGTCAGAAATCCTACTGTTAAGCGTAGATTTTTCTTTGTCGCCAGGGTCGCCCAGGGTGATCCTGGCAAGATGAAATTCTTTGATTCCATCCCATCTCTTCAGGGATTGAGCGTGGGTGTAACATTTGGCTACTTCCGCAATTGTCGTAATCATCAGGCCGTAGGTGCCACTGGGCCCTAAAATTCTTAGTAGATATACCTACATAAATGGTTTTTTATATCACCGCATTCCACAAATGATCACAATGGGCTAAATTCACAATGAGCATCCAGATTGTTTTCCTATATAACTAGTGCGCTTTCTATTCCTTTGTTAACTCTGATTCATGTAAGTAACGCTCAATTATTTTGAATAATGACGTTTTGACATAAGCACCAATTTTCTATATGCGCGTCAGTGAAGAAAATTGCATTGTTCATATTGTCATCCTCACAATTGTTTTATAATATGTCGAAACAGAACCGTGTTTCTCATTCATTGTTCAATTGAAATAGGCAGGCGTTTAGGTATTTTAAACGGTATGTCTTCAAACTGTAACAATATGGAAGGTGACCGGCATTTGCTCATTTCCGTTAAATAAATAATGACCAGTCTGATATTGAATAGAAAAATGTTTTTTCAATTCTGTATACCCAGGGTATTATTTATTGATTTGTAGCCAATGATTCAGTCGAAATATTTCATACCTAACTGTAATAGCCAGTCAATTGTCAATTCATTTGCAAATCATTTCCAGAGCGTTTATTCAACAAACTGTCATCATTATCATAAAACTAATATAAAACAAATTTGATAATGTATTATCATTAATGACAGATTGGAAGATGATATACCGAATGCAGTCTCTAAACTCAAAAATACATTAACATGTGGCCCGGATAATATACCTTGCCAACTTGTCAAAAAATATATTGACATTCAGAAGTATCCTCTATACTTATTATCTTTAACGCCATGCTGAAAAAAGATATTTATCCAGAGGAGTGGAAAGTACCACGAATTTGTCCGGTACACAAATCAGGAAAGAAATCAGAAATCCCTAACTATAGACCGATTGAATTCATCTCTGTATTATCCAAAATTTTGAGATAATTTTTTTCGAATTGATTTATACACATATATCAAATCTATGCATCTTTACCCAATTCATATCCAACAACAACAATTGATATTGAAGTTGGCTGCATATGGTATTTCCTCAAAAATAAAAAAACTACTAAGATCGTATTTGAATCACCGTAGTCGATTATGAAGGTAAAAAAACAGTCGGGGATTTCCCAAAGATCTAATTTGGGGCCGCTGTCATTCATACTTTTAATAGATGACATTTACGCTTCGATACAATCAACAAAGCTGATTTTATTGGAAGATGTAAAATGACCTATGCTCGAATATTGAATCCGTACCAGTTCAATTATATAATTGATAATATTGACTCACCAAGAGGTAATGATACTTTCGAATCTAGGAATCTTTTTTAACATTAACTTACATTTAATGCGCTGACAGGGCCGTCGCCATGGGGGGGGAACCTTCTGTCTCTTCTTTTTCGACTTGGGAAAAAGTTGGGAAATTTTGGGCCGTGAAGATAGAAAAAAAATTAATAAAAATTAAAAAAATAAAAATGAGAGAAAAGAAAGGGTGAGGCCGTAAAGAAAGGGAAAGAACCAGGAGAAGGTTGGGATATCCCAACATACATAACTTGGAGATCCCATACTTTGGAATTCGGACTTGTTTGAAAACTTCAAAAAAGTTTAATTTCTCCCAAGTAAGAGAACAGAGTGTTTTTTCGATTTGGAAAAGTTGGGAAATTTCGGGCCGTAAAGATAGAAAAAATAATAGTAGAAATAAGTACAATATTATTTGAGCATTGTTTCCTTTCAATTGTATTGAATATTCCTATACATATATATGTAATATGGATATAGTGGAAGACCAAGGATTTTGGTTCAAAGTAGAATAACTCCCATTATTATTTTTATAATTACGAAAATTTATTTTTGTTTGTGCATTCCCAAACGGGCATAAGCATTCAACCAATATTTGAATAGTTAAGTAAGAAAATTAATATATTATAGTAGTAACTGATCCCTTGGCTTTAATTTTTTCGAAAGTTGGGAAATTTTGCTAATAGGGTTGGGAAAATTTGGATTCCCCTCCCCCCGGTTTTTATTTTCGCTACGGCCCTGAATGCGCACATTGAAAATACTGTTCAGAGAGCTTCTAAGTCGATAGGATTTGTAATGAGAAATTGCAGAGAGTTTAGATCTTTTGAATGTATTCGGTCGGTTTACTATAGTTTGGTACGTAGTAAACTGGAGTATTATAGTTTTGTCTGAAATCCTCATCAAACAAAATTGATGCTTTGGAATACATTCAGAAGAAACACCTCAAATTTGCTTATTATTAGAAATATGGAAACTATTCGGTTCTGAATGAATTTCATTTTGTAACATTGAGAGAATGACGAGAAATTGCAGATCTCATTTCCATCCATAAACTGGTCAATGGTGCTATGGACTTACCAACTCTATTGTCCCAAATTCATTTTAATGTCCTTCGATATACGTCCAGATCAAATGCCACATTCCACATTAATATTCCCAATTCTCAGCACCACAGTTCAGTCCAGTAACTTCTCTGTGCCGGGGTGCGTTAATAAATACTTTATGAACAAATGTTTTTTAACCCTAAATCAATTTAGAAATAGTTTTATAGAGTAGTTCCTGAATGAATGTTAACATGTTCACTTGTAAAGTCGAAATAAACGGTATAGTGCACTCTTAAAGTTGGCGGCACTTTCAAATGCCAAAAAAAATCAATGCATAGAAATGAACCGGCAGCGAACCATTCCACGTGGACTGTAGACTTGGCGGTTCGTATTGGATAATTTTTACTAACTAAGTTTTATGATTGGCTGAAGAGTCATAATATTAAATTTGAAGACATGTTATGGTGACGAATAGAAATCGGAGAATGCGGGGATAGTTATCGTCGTTGTGTCGTCAATGTTCATTTCAGGAACTGATTGCGATTCGAGTGTTGAAATTCGATATTGGTACAGTTATAATTACTTGAAATTTTCCTTATTTGTTTAAAATGTGGCGTCCTTGGACAAGTACTGATAGTAATAACAAGTCCTGATAACAACTCAGAATTTTTCCAGTGTAGTGATTTCAATAGCGATGGTGAACAATGCAAAAAAGAGATACCAAATCTTATGATTTTGGATTCAAAGTGGAAACACAGAGAGTATGTCTGATAAAATTATTGAAAAACACAATATACGACTGTCAAAAAGCAATGAGATTCCTATAGCTGCTACAAAATGATTCTTCCAATTTCTGTTGACCAGAAGCGTGCAAGAATAGAATATGAAGGTTTCTCATCTTTTGGATGAAATTTTTGTATATTTCTACGACCCAGAAATAAAGACATTCTGTTTCTCCACTGCCCAAGAAATTTCGTGTTCGATATCTATCGGAAGAGTTCTTGCTTTAGTTTTTGAGAGTGCCAAGAAATAATCTGAATTGATTTTTTAATGGAAAGGGTAGTGGGAATCACTATTCGACATTATTAGTTAATCAATCTATGAGAAAAAAGTAAAGATAAAGGACGCGGAAAATTGTCCGAAGGAATTTTGTAGTATTTGCTATTGGTCGAATTAACCTCTTATTTATTAGATCTGCTACGTTCTGCTACTATAATGAATTTTATGAACCGAAAAAAAGTCTAAAAATCGAAGTGGTGATAGTTATGGAGGCCTGGTTTTTAGAGCAAGACAAAAAAAATTCTAACGTTAGTAACATTGCAGATTGATTCTATAATAGGCTCAGAACTTTTCAATACATCCTCGTATAACTCCCGAACCAATTAAGTTAGATTCCAATGATTATTGACAACTTTTTGTTCTCATTAACTGCTTTTGAACGTTGTCCGTTGACCAGCAATCTACTGAAAAGTGTGTGACCCACTTTAAGGATTTTAACATTAGAGAATTCTTATAAGTTGACCCAAAGAGTCGTTAACTTGAGTTCTTCAAGAAGTGAAAATACTTTCTTCGTGGTCTTGTCTAGAGGGACTTTCGATAAAAATTATCCCATGATCAATGTCGATCATGTTAATATCACTTGAGTGCAAGGCATATATAATGATTGTTTTGAAAAATGAAACTGAAAAATTGTCAAGAAAATCCAAGTTGAAATGAAAAGGTCGATGGTCTGAAGAACCAGAGAACTCGTTTAGTACCTATATGTTTGTCCTCTATAATTTCCAGCGTAGTTAAAATTCTGAAAATTGATTCGATCTGCAACAATTTTACTTATAGGATTTTTTTATATTATTAGAAAAAAATAGTAATTAAATTTTGCAACTGAAATTAGATCGTATAAAAAATCACCCAGTGTAACTAATTTTCACCATTTTGTATTGTTGGCCACATCACACAAAAATGCCAGGGGAATTTTTGTTAAATTTATTTTATTCGATAAGTATACGATAAATGTTGATCAGAAAAAAAAAAGAAAAGAAGAATTATTAAACATTAAACAAAATTTAGGGAAATATGAATATTATTAACAGATGTTTTTCAGGATTTTAATTAAGATATTGTCATTTGTTAAGTTCTCTACGTTTCTTTAGCGGTTCAACTCCTTTTATATATTATTTTCGAAAATTAATGCATGAAAACGGGGCAGTTGATTAGAAACAAATAGATCCTGAAGTATTGTTTGATTATAACAATATATAAAATAGTCAAATACTTCCAATATATTCCATTGAATATTTTTTATAGAGATAAAAAATGAATTAAATCAAATGCGAATTTGAATACTCAACACTCCTGAATACGATATACGAATAGATACGTCTTTTGAAGGAGGATTAGTTCAATAATAAATGAATTTATGCTGTTTCAATCAATCAGGTTTTATTGGTAAGAATGACAGGGATAAATTTGTAAAATTTGAAAACCCCTCGATTTAGGAAAAGCTACTGAAAACCCGGATTGAAAAACGTATTACCCGGATTATGAAACAGTATACGAAATTAAACTATAGGTAGCTGTTGATAACGATAATGTTCCAACGCATTTTTCTTCAAATGGTTCACCTGATAATATATCTACCGTTGGCTATAATGAAAAAAACTTACTTGAAAATATTATACGGTATCGTCGCTATATCAATTTCTAACAGCTCGCGGCTATGATGAACATTCACTACAAGAGTACTTCCACAAATGCTTCTTCAGACACCTTGAACTTGGGTTTATATAGTTGACCCACTTACCTCTGAGGAGCGTTATTTCTTTGATATCACAGCAGTCCTCAAATCAGATGACGAAAAGTTCGTCAATTATTTAGTCATAGCAGGATGTCTTCAATTAAGTAGTTAGTGTTTTCCAATTTCAGGAAATTCAAGATTCTTTTCATTTTGGGAACTATTCACTTTCGACTGTTATGGTATAACGGATGCGTGACAAATTTTCATAGGGATATTTGTGTCAGTTTATATTTTGTTCTTTTTTAGAAATTCTTCAGCAAGTGCTTCACAGTATTTGTATAAAAACTATCAAACAGAAGGCTCGTCTATTATTCGTGGATTGTATCTAGGGAGTTAATAATATATTCCTGGTGATCTCAAAAAAAAACAATATTTGCGAAAACAAATTTGAAGAAAGGTGGTTCTTTTGAATCCCACGCCAATTTTGTGAAACGATCGTATCAACTGAAAATGAGAAAAAAATTATTCAATTTTATTTGTGTTGTAGTTGTATATGTAAGAAAAAGGGGCAAGATGAGATAGCCAAGACAAAACTCGTTATACAAAGAAAACTGAACTCTTTGATGAGAATCTTCAACGCTTATAGATTTTTCTCTTATAATTAAAAGTTGTAGCATGCACAATCAAGGAACATTTTTGGCAAATAATGATTAATGTAAATTCGGGAACTTAGCATCCTTCACTTCCTCCGCAATGCACAATGATTAGTCGCGATCCTTTGTTTGCAGGCATGTTAGGCGTACACATTCTCGAACCATCAGTTTACCCTTTAGTAAACGTGTCGTAAGTGTCATACCAAGTTTCGTCCAAATAGAAAATTTGCCGTTGTTCTTGTCTATATTTAGTTATTTGTTCTAGGTATTTTTTCCATACCTGCCATTTGTTTATTATTTTAAATCTAAATCCTAGTTTCTTCATCCTATTCTGAAGACTTTTGTCACAGCAGCTGACGTTATGGCCGGAAGTATTCAATTTTCTCCTTATGATTTCAGTTGTAGCAATTTTCTCCTTATGATTTCAGTTGTAGGAATCCCATTGCTTTTGTAACAGTCGTATATTGTTTTTTAATGATTTCATTAGATGAACATCTGAAGGTTTTGGTAATCCTGTATCACATCGCGTCTTGCGTTCATAAGGTTTGTTTTTGACTATTTTACTTACAGTTGAGAATGGAATTTCGGCCAAATCTGATGTTGTTTGTATTAGTTTGTTTTCCTCGAAACCAAACTTGAGGTGTAGATTATTATATACATTGAAATATACTCTCTGTGTTTCAATATTCAAATGTATCCGAATCTTATTCACTGGTATCACTTTTTCGGCTTGTTCGCCTTCGCTATTGAAATCACTGCACTGGAAAAAGTTTGCGTTGTTATCACACTCAATATTACTATTAGTAGTTGTCCAAGGACGCCACATTTTGAACAGATAACAAAAATTTTAAGTAATTATAACTTCACCAATATTGGATTCCAACACTCAAATCGCAATCACTTCCTGAACTGAACACGACGGCGATAACCATCCCCACATTTCCCTATTTGTCACCGTAACATGACCTCAAATTTAATATTATTACTTTTCAGCCAATCATAAAACTTGCTTAGTAAAAATTATCCAATACGAACCGCTAAGTCTACAGTCCACGTGAACTACTTCGCTACCGGTTCATTTCTATGTATTGGTTTTTTTGGCCTTTGAGAGTGCCGCCAACTTTAAGAGTGCACGATATCGTTCACTCCAACTTTACTAACAATAGAGCAAACACAGTCATCATCATCTTCTTGGGATGAACCATCTTCCCATTCAATTTCTTTTTGGCGCCTTTTGGTTTGACGCTTCTTCTCAGAGTTCTTCTTGCCAGTCTTCTTCTAGTCGTGGAGCAGGATCGGAACTATTCGGTTAACCAGTGCCGGCTGTTGCTGATGCGATTTTTGGTACATTCCGTCGATTTCCTCACAATAGGACTCTGTTGGGATAATTTGATCCGGTTGCAGAAAGTTATAGTGAATCACAACAGCCGCTGATCACCACACAGTTACCATGAAGGAGCCTCTTGTCATCACACGTGACGATCTGATACAAAAAATTATCGTTTTAGTTGCGCAAAAGCAAAGAAGAACAAACATCAAAACTTCTGACAATTTCTATTGATTGTTCAAATCGTGGGGCTATCTAAGTGATTTCGCTGAGCCAACTGATAATCAATTATACGGAGCTCTTTTCCTGTTGCGCCAGCCCGTTGACATTATTGGAATCAGTGTCAGCATCAACAGTATCACAATATTTTCTTACTCGACGGTCTAAGTTCGCTTCTAAACTTCGTATGTAGCTGAGGCTCGAAGAAACGTATATTCTTAGTAAGAGCAGCACTTGTTGCTCTCGTCATGTCTTCCTCCCATTTGCTACGATGTTTTTCGTTTATGACTGCGAACAATTTTCCTGTGGAGAAAATAGTACCCTAATATTTTCATTTATCCTTTCATCTCAATTAGTTGAGTAACTGTAATAAAAGAGAAAACTAACGATGTTTGTAAGTTCAAATAGCAAGTATGAAAGCACATAATAAACAAAAAAGCAAAAAACAAAGATATATTTGAATTTTGGTAACGTAAAAGTCACAACAAAATATTTTGTCAGTACACAATGTTATTTCAACCACAAGGACGGGACAAAACGGGATATCATCCCAGTATGCCCCGATTCACAAGTAGGTATTTAAATGAGTTGGAGAAATTCTAATCTCAAACGTTTCCGTTGAAAAATTCTTGTCGGAGTTCGAAGTTTTATACTACAACGATGATAATTAAGCAATTTTCACAAACACATTTTTTCATTCTAGACATGTTTAGCTAACACCGTTGCTTTATCGGCAGTAGTTCTATCGGTGTTTCCTACAAAAAAAAAAAGAAAAATGCAAATAAGTTTTTTAACTCATATCTCGTTATTATATTTCACAGAAATATTTTAACTCTCTCATTGAAATGTATCGTGGGCGTAAAAATATTTTATAAAATAGAGTGTTTCACAGGTGTTTGTATCGGGTTGTTTCAAAAGAGTGCTCGGGATTCTTTGAAGGTGAAGAACGCCATTTTTGCCTGGTCCTGATTGGTAGAGGTTTTACCGGTGAGAAAGTTATCGAAGTACTTGAAAAAATGGTAGTCGGTTTACGAGAAGTTTGAGTAGTATGGTCGGTGAGGTAGAACTTCCATGCTCAATTCGTTCAATTTTCTGGCGGTGATTTGTTAAACGTGCGGACGGGCATTGTCGTGGAGCAGGATCGGACCTCTTCTGTTGACCAGTGCCGGCTACTGCTGACAGAATTTTGGGTACTTCTCATCAATTTCCTCACAAGATGACTCTGCTGTGATGGTTTGACCCGGTTGCTCATCACGCGTGATGATCTGATCCAAAAAAGGATCGTTTTGGTTGCACAGAAACAAAGAAAAACAGACCTCGAAACGGGTCGATCGTTCAAATCATTGGAGCTTTTTGACTTTTGCAATACATTTTGAACCATCAAAAACTTCTCATCGATTTCCTCACAATATGACTCTGCTGTGATGGTTTGACCCGGTTGCTCATCACGCGTGATGATCTGGTCAAAAAAAGGATCTTTTTGGTTGCACAGAAGCAAAGAAAAACAGACCTCGAAACGGGTCGATCGTTCAAATCATTGGAGCTTTTTCACTTTTGCAATACATTTTGAACCATCAAAAACCGCATGTGAACTGACGCCCAGTTTTTTCGTCAACTCACGCACAGTCGATTACTCCGGGACTCATCTTCGTGGCTAAAATCTCTGGAAATAAATGTCTATAACTATGGTCGAACAGTGCGTTCATCAACACTGCCTGGTTAACTTGTCGGGCTATTTCAATAGACGATTCCTGTACCCTTACTCAGTATTGCCACTACAAAATTTTCGGATCTAAATCGACTGACATTTTCTAAGCCTTTTTTTTAAATAATTCAAAGTCGGAATAGATAGAATTTTTGTACGTTGTTTAATAGTGGTAGTTCTGTCATTTTACCGTCACATGTCATATACCATATGACATTTCATTGTTGTATTCACTTATTGTTTATTGTATTCATTAAAACAGGACAACAGGTAAACATATATAGGTGACAGGTTTCGAACAATTGAACAACCTAAAAAGTAAAATTCCTCAGGTTTTTAAAATTTTTGTTCATATCAATTTTAATACTTCGATTCATATATCCGGGAAAATCCAGGAATGTATAACGTTACAAATTCTATCTGTTTCGACTTTGAATTATTCCAAAAGAGGCCTAGAAAATGTCAGTCCATTTGGACCCGAAAATGTTATTGTGACAACACTGAATAGGGGTACTGGAATTGTCCATTGGGTTCAATTTGATCAATACCACAACACGTGTTTCGCTATATAATGGCTTCTTCAGGCGCATTTATACTGATTGAGTTTTACTCGATGTAACAATTTGGAATATGATCTTCTTCTTAATGACTAAATAATTTTACCAGACTCAAAGTATAAACTAATTGAAAACTTAAACATTATATATAGTATTATATTATACCAATTCCTCAAATGGACATGTAATTAAGTAAATATCAATTTCCACATTAGAAAACAGATTCAACAGAGGGGAAGAATTCAATTCCATTTGGTCATCCAGCATATTTTCTGAATTCTCAAATCTATTATTTCCAAGCAATCCACAACAAACAATACAGCATTACAACACAAATAATAATTTAAGCTTTTAAGATCAGGAGTATATAGTTAATTTAAGGTTCTTGATCGAAACTTTATATTGTTCAAACGTGAAGAACCTTTTCACATAGAACAAATATAAACAAAGGTCCGGAACCTAAATGAGAATACTATGTATTAATATTGTTAATATTCTTTATCTGATTTTGGTGAGATTTGGTAATATTATTTTCAGTTATGAGATATTAATTTAGTCCTAATTGAATACAAATTATTTGGTCAAGTGGGTAGGTAGGTAGGTAGGTAGGTCTGAAGTGAGTGGGTCTATTCGACCCTCCACCGCAACCCATAAGGGTTTATTGTGGCTCACACCTATTCC